>UELU01137168.1:0-35743 GCA_900490025.1 Megastigmus dorsalis
TTTGCCAAGTGATAGATAATTCACAGAGGTAGTGCACCTGTATTTGGGATTTGAATAATTTTAAGTATTTGTATAGTTATTACTAATTATTCATATCCGATCGGTAAAACAGTTTGAGTGGTAACTGTAGGACTTTGACACCCCCTTAAGTGCTTCACAACATCTGGTCATCACATTTTTAAGAGTGGAAAACATTACATTCAACCATTTTCGCTTTCGAACATAGTCCAAACAACCTATAAATTGTATTTGATTCATAATTGAATTTTACTGAATTTTACTAGTTAGAAAACAGTTTTATCGTATATTTTATTATTAACCTCCCGCTATTCTATATTCAAGTAAGTTTTTAAAAGGAGTGTTTGTTTTAATCCAGACTTACTAATTAAAAATCAAATTAAATGACAAAAAAAAATACTAGTACATATTAATTGGGTATTAAATATAATAGATATTTTTTCAAGTCATATAGTCTACTTATTTAATTAAAAAAAAATTATGAAGAAACTTGTTCTACACTATAAAACGCTATTAAGATGTTAACAGAACCGACTTTGTGACCTTTAGAAAAGTAGAGTTAAATCTTTATACCTATAGTAAAAGTTAATTTACAATTTCCAAGTATTTACTCAACGCTTTCAGCGATAGAATCAAATACGAATGAGCCTTGCAATAAGCGAAATGCGCTACAAAGCAATGTCAAGAATATAAACAGGTTCAATGCTAAAAGGAATTCTAAGAATCACGTAGTACAATGACAGTAGCACCGATTATCAATATCAGATACCATTTTACTCTAATGAAACTTTTGTGACTCCGGATTCATTTGTATGGATATTCAAGGGAATCGTAATAATGTAGATTTATTAAGATAGAATTTCTGTGAACATTGTAGCTTATCAATTTCTAATGACGAACTGTATAAGTAGGAATTAGAAAACATTAATAAACTTATGTTTAATTATATATAAGTATATATTATACTTATAGACATTGATATACGCGATAATAAAAGGCAAAGTTTATGTTGAAAAAATCTCGTTTCAACGTCACTAATACTAATTCAAGTTGGAAATGGGTTAATTCTCGGAAATAGCGTCTCTTGTTTAAATCCAAGTAATTAAAAAAAAGACACCGTCAACAAGGAAGCGCTTCGATAAACTTCTAATTTCGCAAGTGTAAAGCGACCAACGACGTCAAATTATGAACTAGAAGAAACAAAAAAAAAGAATGGTACGAGTACCGCTTCTTGGACGTTAAATTATCGTCTCGGGAGTATTTTTCATTAGCGCGCAATCCCGGACGCGGGGAAAATTCTTTTTGCGCCCTGCACGGCCCCAGCCGCCGAGAGAGCAGGAGTTACACTCGCGCGGGCAAAAAAAAACAGGAGGGAAAAAGGACTTAAACCTAATCCGTACCGGGAAAAAGCAAATAGTCAAAGGAAGAACTTACCTCGAGTACCTGGCGCATTCGTATACTATCTCCGGGGTGGAATGCGGCGGTCGGATTCTCGGATAATTGCAGCGGCGAAAGGAACTGAAGTAAGCATCTGCTTTGCCAAGGAGCTTTCCCTGCAACACACAGAGACGACACAGAGATTGAGAATGTTGCTGCGCGCAATTTGCTAAAAATTTATGTTTTTATACATATATAGGTATAGATCTCGGTTAGACGCACAGGCTAAAAAGTGGAAGGCGAATGAGCTTACGCCGAGGAGGAAACTCGGTTAGGGGCTGCTGCGCGCGAATTATAATGCGATTACGGTCTGCTCGCGCTCGGTGTGTGTGAGAGAGAGAGAGAGAGAGAGAGAGAGAGACGCTAGCCTCGATACGAACTTTCCACGGATTTGCGAAAATAATGCGGGAGAGAGACGAGGGAGAGGATTTTCGTTTGTTGCCGAGAGACGCGCGCGCGCGCCCGTCTTGCTACCTCTGCGGCTTCGCGACGCTTTATGGCGTCGTTCCTGCAAGTGGCTTGACGTAGATTTTGTGGCTCTATGTGCACAGTATATGCCACTTGTGCTGCTTTGTTGTGTGCGATACGAATTGTGGAAACATTACCTGCTAATGTGTACACTTAACTCGGGAACCATTTGGTATAAATAATTCACCTACATTCTCGCGGCTATAGCTATAAGTTATTTTGTTCTATAATAAATATTGCGTACAAAATTATTCGGCTGCGAAAATTCAGGTATAAAATAAGTCTATTTTTATAAGTTCATGAGGATCTCAAATTCTTTTAAATAATTTATGGTTCAATCTGTGATTAATAATGACAAGTAACAAAATAGATGTCCTTTAAGTAGATAAAGGCCGAATTAGGTCAGACATCCTTTTTAACTAGTTTATATGTACCAATTATTCATAGTCTACTTGTTTCTGGTTATACTGGTAGCTTAAAAAACAGTTTTTATTGTACATATTATCAAATAGCTTTTATCGGAAATCTTTGTAATAAAATATCGAAAAAGAGAATTCCAACAACATATGTATTTTGACCTCACCCACTGAACTACTAAACCGACACTTAATCGACTTGTACCATCAAATAAGACCCTGTCAAATTTTTTTTTTAAATTAGCTTTTTAAACCCTTGAGAAACTGAGATATACCTGATTATTATATTAACTTGAAAATTAACATGGGTAGTTTATCTATAGACATACATGTCTAATTGTACTCGGAACTCTTCGACTAATCTTCCATGTCTATACATATTCTAACCATGTTAATTTTCAAGTTTCAACAAGGTATATCTCAGTTTCCCAAGAGTTTATAGGGATATTTTTTTTTAATTTACTGTTGGCAAGAGTACGATGATGTAAGTCGGAAACATACGATGATGTAAGTCGCGAAGGTGTCGGCTTTAAGGCCAAAATGCATCCTCCTTTATACCACAGTTCATTGCTTTTAAATTTCTTCCATGATTAAAGTATGCGCATTAAAACGAAAATATATCTCAAGGCAAAGTAAGCTCATTTTTAAATTATTTAAAAACCATTACTTTTTAAACCAGTAAAAGCTTCTTTTATCTAAAATTTAAAATTTAAAAAATATTCTCAAAATTTCCTTTGATATTTATAATAGAATTGTTCGTCAGGAAAACAATACTGTCGAAACGGACGAGTATTAAATTGCGAGACTTAACGAATGAAGGCGAAAAGATAAATTAATACAAACACGCGCCTCATTAGTCCTCGAAATCTAATTATAATCTATGCAATTTTCCCGGTGTCACGTTAATGTTTCCACTTCCCTTTTCTGGTCTATCCACAGGATCGAAATTATTCACGTTTTACTCCTTTCAACGAGTTCATTAGTAATTCCCTTTGAGCCAAAAAGTTAATGCATCCCTCTTTTTTCCTCACTCCTTTTCTCACTTTTCTCGCTCTTCTCCCATTTAACTATAAGTGCTTTTGTACGGACGAAGCCACGAGAGACGAACTTCATGCAGGGTAAAAAGAAGAAACAAGCGCGATAGAGAGGGAGACGAAAGGAACGAGAGCGAAACAGAAAAATCAAACGAATGTTTTAGCAAAGGAAAAATAGACAGTTCTTATGCAGAGAAGAAGAGAGGGAAAGAGTGCATCTTCTTTATGGGGTATATATACATATATATCGGAACCATTCATCGTCCGCTCGAGCTGTTTGTTATAAATTGGCTCGTTTTACTCTCGTTAATACCGTCGACGACTGTGCGGCTCCGTATATATCAAGTTTCGGCCTCTACCCCCCGCCGCTCAGCGGCCAAAGGGAAAAGGAGTTTTTGTAGGGGGCGAACGCGCGCGCACCACGTCGTAGAAGAGAGTTGGACGGATGTAAATTTAGCGCTTATGCATTTATTCATTCTCGTTTCCTAGACAGGAGTAGAGAGAGAGAGAGAGAGGGAGAAGCAGCTGAGTGGCCCGCCCGACTGTTTTCAAAAACCCTTCTCTCTTTTTACACCCCCCCCCTTCCACCTTCTTTTTTATGCGCTTCTCGGGTCGTTTTTCCTTGCACTTGTGCATCACTCTCATAGCTGCATAGAGCATTAATATTAATATAGGTAGTCTCTGCTTATTATTATCAAAAAGGTTATCGCTTCTTTTAGCGGAAAATTGTTATTAGAACATGCCTTTGCGTGCGTCAAGCGTGTGGAGCAATCATTTTCCGGAGATTCCAACTCGTATGGTGCAAAGTTTTTGAGGTCACTGATTATAAATTTAAAGTATAAAATCCAAATAGTATCCAAAAATTATAAACATAGCAAGGAATATAAGTTTCGTAAACTCCGGTTTCCGTTGACCCTTACAGGATCAATAAAGATTCTTTACAAGGTAAATCAACTAGTAGCATAAAAACAAGGGTATAATACATATAATGAAAAGAAACCGACACATAGTCTTCTAACACTAGAATTATTTAGCAATACTTATTCGCTTCTTGTATATCGTTGTAGGGAATCGACGAAACGATGACAGCGCACACAGTTGCTGCGTGGATAATTGCAAAAATACTAGTGTAAATGGCAAATGTAAAATTTTCCGATTTCTAACAGCAACTTGGAAGCGTGATAATAAAAATGGATTAACGCTATAATGAGAATAAAATAAAGTCAACATAACCTCACTTTACGAGCTAACGGGTACACCTGTCTTTACTGTTTGATAACGGTATATTTTTTCATATTCATCATCTTTGACATCAGGCTCATGTTTCCGACCATATTTCAATGCAGGACTTGTAATATTCTTCGGGTACAACATTTCTTAAATAGTCCATTGTTTTAGTAACTCTGGCTTATTATGGACAGTTTTACTAGCCGATACCCTTAAATGTCTCCCTCTGTTTTCATTATAAAATTCATGCATGCATTTATAAAGAACATATAAGTATTGCTTGTACGCTGCATGTTTTTCAATGAATATCATAAAATTATTAACACATTCTTTGCAATATATAATTCTTCTCTAATTTTGAAGTTGTTTAGCATCCGTAACTATACAAATTTCATTGCATCCAGATATATTCTTGTAGGGGGAAACATTTCACAAAAATATTTTCCTTTTCAATATTTTTGTTTTTCAAATTGCTTGACACTGGTTTTCCCCCGTTATTGTTCGCAGCTTGTCATTGATAAACTTCATTCATTAATAATGTAGTAACTCAGTGCAGCTACGTGTTCGCTTTGAATAATAATCAATTATAAAAGCACAGTCACATGTTACTCCAGAAACTGTACTAACTGCATTAATCTAGAACTAATTAAATTTATTTTAGCACAAACTACAGATTTTTATATTAATATGTATACACCGCATATTGTAGTGCCTATCGCGAAGTTGCTTCATCTGAAACGCCAGAGAGCGAGACGAGAAGTGCACACGTAGCGAATAGTGCGAATCAGCTTAGAAAATTAGTATGCCTACAATGCGCTTAATAACTATGAAACGCACTCATTTACTATAACATTCGCGAGAATTCCACTTAGTCCACTGAATAACTTTAATTTATAACTCGGTCACATCATTGTGTATATTGCGTGGGGATGGCACTCGTGTAAAATTCAGATATATTCCTATAGCGTATTGTATAAATGTGTATATTGTCGACGGTTAATGCTGCGGTGGTACAGGACGCGTTTGCGCAGCTCTGTGACATTATCATTCATTATGCACTTAGTCACTGTCGCGAATCGAATTATTCAATATGATTCATGCGTTATTCATCGAGGCAAACCCAGCGAAAATCCTAACCTTATCTCCTCGAAAATGATTCGTAGAGAGCCGGTATAAAGCTCATAGGACCGCTTCCCAATCCCCTCGTTCAACGCGTTCGTTTTCCAGCTGTTGTGCAATTACCGCCCCAACGCCGAATTAGAGCGTTCATCGTGCATTTAAAAAATATCGCGCAATCCACCTCGTCAATTCAAATTATTAATTGAGCTTCAGTTACGGCTGCTGGTTGGATATTATCGAAACAAACACTCGTTAGAACTGAAAATGCATGTGGTGATTTTATTTATGACTATAAATTTTTGGGATAATTTACACTCACTTCTGCATTAATGTTAAATACAATGAAAAATTCACGCAATATTTTTCAAATTATTATAAAATTATTTAATTATTGCAATATAATTCGAAATAATTACATTAAAAATGAATTTTTATACATTATTAAAATATATTCTCTATAACCAATAGAGAATATTCAATTTATTCCTTACGTTCCTTTATCCGTAAGCTCCCGTAGAATCTGTAACACAGATCTGCAAAATAAGGAGTTGTGATTGTTGTTGACCAACTGAGGGTCATTTCCGAAGCAATTTTTTGCGTAGAATTCGAATCCGGAGTCATAATTTGTCCATCACGTCAGATTTTTTAGATATCCTAACCTAAAGGAGCAAAAATGGTGGTTTTTTGGTATATTTGAGGTCCCATAACATAGTGGAAAACTTTTTTTCTGAAAACGGGGAAAATCATCTTAAAGGCCTACTCTTACCCTTTAAAATCCATATTTAAGATTTGAGATATCTTTTTTTTTCATCGAAATATAGCGTCGCAGGTTACGGGGCTCGAGGGTTAAGGAAATTAGGGTATCAGGGGTTATAGCCTTGCATATGCCATATGTGCATATCCGAGAAATTAGCTGTTTCGAAACTGCTAAAATACTTGATTTCAATCAACGATATCTCCATAAAAAGAAAATATATCTCAAATCTTAAATATGGAAATATGGAATTTAAAGGGTAAGAGTAGACCTTTCAGATGGTTTTCCCTGTTTTCAGAAAAAAAAATTTTCAGCGATGTTATGGGACCTACAAATATACCAAAAAACCGCCTTTTTGCCCCTTTAGATTAGGATATCTAAAAAACCTGACGTGATGGACAAATTCTGACTCCGGATTCGAATTCTACGCAAAAAATTACTTCGGCAATGACCCTCAGTTGGCCAACAACAGAATCATGCAGATCTGTGTAATTATTACATGTCACTCACTGTTGAATAGTTGATGAACGGAATAGAAGGTACACGAGTTACAAGCAATTTATAAACATTTGCTCTCTATATCCTGTTTGCGATCGTTCAACATCAAAGATAGCATTAGATTAATCATCGATCGGATCGTTTTCCGATAACTAATGTAATTATGGATCACGCGCATTGGCGAAACGTCGGATACGGTAACATATCAATTTGCGTCGACACGCGATGATGTAAATACAGCTACATATCACCTTTCTAACCCTCTCTAGAATTCGATAGCTGAATTCTCGCTACACATTTATAGGCCACCCTCAGGGATCTAAGTAGGACGAGACGGGGGCGAATTAAGGAACAAAAGCTGATTCGAGAATTCGTCAACCCGAAAATTGCATCATCACGGACAACAACAAAGACCTTGAGGAGCGCCGGTTTTCCTCGCTGTACCGCGCGCCGTATGAAATCACGCTAATCTTCGTGTCAAAGGCGTAGGAGGGGAGGGAAAGACAGGGGGAAAACGGTGCACTTTGCCCGCACAGAGAAACAGAGCGGGATGAGGCTAGCGGCACAGCGCAGCCTAGGGGTGGCTGTGAAAATAGGCCAGGATTGCCGTAATTAGGGCAATTATGCACAAACCTCGAGCTGGGAAGCTTGGCTGGTGCGCTGCTCTCCGGGCCGGGCGCGTCTGCATCGGCGCGTCTCCTGTACCTCGAGCCCATAACCTGATTGACAATTCGCATCTCGGGTGCATTAGCCCCGGCGCTCCTCCCTCTCACTTCGGTCGGACTCTGCAGGCGAGTAGCCGCCACCGCCAGCCAGCTACTCTACAACGCGCTACGGCAGCGCCAGCGGAGCCTAATAACGCGATATTGCGGAACATCAGGATGCGGCAGGGGGAGGGGGATGGGAGAGGGCAGGACCACGGTTTCGCTGCTTAGCATAAGCCTCGACGAGCATCGCGCACTTGGGGATCTTTATCCCCCCCACCCCTCTCTCTCTCTCTCTCTCTCTCTCTTGCTCGCTCTTTCTGTGCGCCACGCGATGTTCCAGCCACTTGAAACTCAGTTTGACATGTACATTAAAAGCTATTAATATAAGTATTAAATTAGGCGTTCCGGTTTCATTTGGAATGAATGAGATAGTGTAAAGAGCGAAAGACACAAGTTCCATAAGAAGGGAGAAAAAAGAGAGGTAATAGATAGGTTACGTAGATACACCTGAACGAGAGACACCGAGCCCCGCACCTTCGCGGCTCGCGAAGTGGTATTTTTACTAGTAAGTTATTAATATAGATGTGATTTTAACTTTAGCATTTCTCTCACTTTTTTCAATTGAAAAATTAAGACTTTTGAAACGACAACAAAGTGTTCTTGGAAAAGATTAAGTAAATGATGTAATACCATAAGACATAAGAGTTCAGTTTTGTATAAACTGTAAGAATAATATAGCCGAGATATATAATTATCAAGACTTCGAATCATTATTTCAATGAATACGAAAACAGGTGACCTGCGGTGCGTCTATAATTATTAATTCATTAATAAATTATACAATTTCTTATACTGACACAATTTCGGCATCAACGTCCGTTAGCAAGTCACCTGATTTCAAGTAGGTAATATGTGACTTAATGCTTTTCTGTCGAAATTAAATATAGAACATAAAAGCTTTTCATTTTAAAGTTTTATTATTCTAAAATAAATTAATAATTCTACAAAACTAGAAATTACTGAAAAACTAAATAAATGGAATATTGGGTTAAAATATGTTCTCATAAAACATAAAAGTTGACAGAACAATTATCGGTAGCGAAGAGGAAATTTATTCTGGATAATGAATTTAAAAAGAAACAATATTTGGAAACACTTTATAACTATTATACCATTACCATTATGGTTCATTAAATTGTTGATATTTTTTTATCTGCAAAGATTTTACTTTGACAATGTTTGTATTAAATGAATATCCATGAATTTTGTATGAACCTTAGATTACTTTTAAGTCTAATAATGGAATCACATGCAACAGTGTACCAAATGAACATAGATCTAAACTTTTCCTAAAAATTTCAGAACTGTAAACTGAGCCGAGCTATAAATCAAGCAAACGACACTAGTAATAAAGTCGCGTATTAGCAACAGCGATGCGCTGCAGCCTCCATAACCGCTTGCGATAGAGCAACAAAAAAAAAGAGTGGAACTAGCAGGAAATTCTCCCGACATAACCCCTTCAATCGGCTCGATCGATCTTTATAACCGTGTTTAAAATAGAAGTAAAAAAAGCTGAAATAATCTTCACTCTTGCGGATAGCCGCGCGGATGCTCGTAAACTCGCTTACGATTATCGTGCGCGATATTTTTATCGGCGAAACGGGTGCTAGAGAAAAAAAGAAGAGTATCGAACCTCGATGGTTACGATAATTTGATTTGACTGGCAGATGTTGCTGTGCCAGTGCTGCATACATACACACACACACATTGGCTAATACACTCTCTCCCTCCCCCTCTCACTCTCTCTCTCTTTCTTCTCTCTCTCTCTCTCTCTCTCTCTCTCTCTCGCGGCTTTGTCGTTGCAGGTTCTCGTCCCTGAACCTCCGCAGTGCCATTGACAGTTGCTTGTTAGTGGTAGTGGTGGCGGTGGTGGTGGTGGTTTTATTGGAGGTAACAAACGCCCCATGTATCTCTCCCCCCTTTCGCTTCTATAACGTTGTAGGGATTTCATTATTTCTCTCTCTCTCTCTCTCTTTGTAGCAGCTCTCCAGCTACAGCAGCGTCGACGAATTCCCACCTACTTCCCTTTCACTCTGCGCTTTCGTTCATGATCAGTGCACATACCTAGGGGGATTCCTATAGCTTTCTTTTGGATAAAGGAGAGGAAGGGAATTTACGATTTGCGACTACGATTAAACTGGATTTAAATGGCGATGCGTGAAGTAATGCGCAAATTAATAACTGTACTCTCGAAATTTGAAAATGTGAAAATTTCACTTATTTGACATACAAACATATTTTTCACATATGAATAATTCAAATTCGATGTATTAATAAATGGATATTGTGTGGATAATTGACTTGTTTCTAATGTGAAATATTTATGCACTTATTCATCTGTGAATTTTCAATTATTTCGTAATTTGAATCATATTTCCGCAATGACGTTTCATTGTTTTATACGTTTACACGCGGCCATTGGCTCGCATTTTCTTCTCTGTGTAGGAATTGACAGGAAGACATTAGATTGTGTTGTGCCACCCGTTCGTTTGATCTTCTCTTCAAGATTGACTTCGTCTTAAACGTGACATATAAAATTGAAAAATTTCTATGATTTTATAGAAATATAAAGCGAATATCAAAATTATCTGTAAGTTAAATTAAATATTAATTTCAAATTCTATTCTAAACATTTCAGCTGACAAAATATTTTTTAACTTGAAACTAAAATTTATGAGTGTTATTTCACATTAAAATTTATACATGTAATCACGAGGAATATGATAAAATTGATATTATTTTGCTTAAAAATTGATGAGTGTTATTTCACATTAAAATTTATACATGTAATCACGAGGAATATGATAAAATTGATATTGTTTTGCTTAAAATAAAATAATTTTATTTATAATCCTAATTCATGTTTTTCATCAATTTTGTTGTGAAAATTATGTAAATTGAAGACAAAAATATAAAAAATTCATGTACTTACAGAAATTGTTTTCACTTATAATAAAATGCATTTTCACATATTATAAAAGTAATTATTTTTCTAATGTGAATATTCACACTTTCATCGTGGAAGAGTTATAACTTTTCAGTAAGTGAATATTCACTTATAATTACTGGTTCTTCACTGTTTTAAATTAATGCAGACTAGATTCATAATTTATAATTAATTTTATATCAACATGATATTTTAAATAATTTTTTAAAGTAACATTGTTAAAATTCTGAGTTGAGTTGAAATTTGATTGAATATGTGTGTAATTAAATTCTCTCACGTTTAATGAGATTATATTTTAATTTTGATAATATTAATTTTGCAGCAATTATTTAATTATTTCACCAGTATAAGCGATCAGCTTACTAACAAGGAATTTGATAATGTCTTATACTGCTTTGTAAGCAAATAAAATATTCTATGAGTCAACATTTTCTTTCCACTCAATTAGATGTAATGCCATTTTATTTAACTGCTCAGATAAATTGAGATTCTGTATAAAAACTTGAAAATGTTATTCTTGTCTGCGATAGTACACAAACAGAATAGAAGGCTGTCGCATTTGGAACGGATCCAGTAGCCATAAAATCCCGTAGAGAATGTCTTTAAATTTCTCACTACAAAGTTCAGCTAAAACTTCGGAGTCTACTTCAATTTTAAAATTACTGGATCACTCGCTCATACATTAATTTTTACTGCACTGCTGAACTTACCAACTTTGTATAGAATTTTATAGTTTCAGGACATAATTTAATCACAGAATAGTGAACTTCTAACAACGTTTTCATTAACAATATTTTTATAACATTTTTTTATACCTTGATGCATCATTCTTTACATTATTAATTTACCGAATCAGAGGTAATAATAATTAAAAGTGTATACGATTCTTATAAATCCAAAAACGAGAAAAAAGGTTATAATTATGTGTATCTTTTCCATTTTCTATACTTCATTATTTTAGCAGATTGTTCAACTTTTTCCCTTTTCTAGACACTTCATCACTTCATGTTCTCAGGTCGATTATAGTCACGACAACTTCATCACTTCGAGCAACTTCAGAATTGAAAAACTTAATCTCATTCCATTATATATACGCTTTCTCATCCACATTTTTCAATGGAATCCACGATTCGTAAACCTTCTAAACCTGCGCGGAGAGCAGGAACAACACTAAACCAGAATCGAAGCTAGAAATCTGAATCTTAGAACAAACTGGAATGATGCGAAACCAGAGACTTGAAAGGACTCTCGCACTAACTGTTATACTCGCCTTTTTTAGTTTCGACTTACCTCGCTCTCTCTTTCTCTCTCTACTCTCTACTCTCTACTCTATCTCTCTCAAGAAAATTCGTATTTACAGCTAATTGCAAAACTCGACGAAATGACTGCGCAAATCTCGGGGTCCGGACACACGCCTCCGCTTCCTCTTTCGTATATACGCATTTCGCGGAGCTGCGCAGGAGCCCGAGACTCCCTTACTTTTACGACGTATATTGAGCCAGAGAGACGCGGGGAATTCGTTGCCTTTACTGCGCTCTTTCTCCCTCTATGTCTCCCTCTCCTCTCTCTCTCTCTTTCTCCTCTCCCCTTTCTCTCTCTCGCTCGACGCATTGTTGGTAGCATTGTGCTGGCTTTCGCGCTCTTGTCTTTCTTTCCAGCTTCGCGCGCGCCGCTTCTTCGTTCCGCGCTCTTAACTCATCTTTTTGTGCCCTATCCCCGCTCCCCACGTTTTTCTCTTCTATTTCGAGTTCTCCGCCCTTGCGCGCACTTTGCTTTTTTTTTCGAATTTAATTTCTTTAACAGTAGAAAATCGAAAAAAGCACGCGAGGAGAGAACAGTACATTGCAAAAGCTCGATGCCGAGTAATTGGCCGGGGTGTACACTTGTACACGGCTCAATTAAAGAAATTGAAAAATAACCAGCCGCTGCACTGGTGTGCACTTAAGATAATTTACAGAATTTTTATATAATGGATAGAATAAAAGTAAGCTTTAATCGTTATAAGTGTAGGAGTAAATACTTTATGATCTCGATGATGATGACACTTACAAAGTCGGAGCTACAGGGGCGCACTAGTATGCAAGTTTGGAGTATATTAGTCTTGACATACCTATGCGACCCAACGGGACCGAGATTGCACATTAATTTTAAACTATCTTACTGATAACTAGTTTCGCAGCTTCGCCCAGTGGGCAACTATTTAAAAACTATTAATACTTATGGCCAACACTCCAAATACTACTATACGCGAGTTGATAATTACTTTCGGTATTTCCCAAATATATATAGCGAATTGTATATAGTCAACGACTAATTAGAAACTAGGAGAAAATTAGTTGCGAGTCTTGAAAAGGCCAGGACACACACGCACACACACACAGACACACAGCTACACAGCAACAGTACAGGCAGTTCATTTATTTCGCTCAGCCAAGAAAACCCAGCTAAAAGTCGGGAAAATACCTTTCCTCGCGGGCCACTCTTCCCTTATATTAATTAAATCTACTAAATTCCATTAGCACTTTTTACCAACGCGGCACGTCTCCGGCTTTCTTTGCTCGTCGCCCAGTCCTCGGTTCGTCCTCTTTCTTCTAGTCGCGCTCTACCTCTATCTATATCCCATGCTCCGCCTTGTCTCAACCATTGTCAAGTTTGATTCAGCTCCCATTCCTATTCCTCCCAGCAATTTCTGCAATTTCCGCAAGGGCGCCGCATTAGCCTGGACGCGCAGCTGGAAAGTGAGCGCATGCGCAGTGAGTGGCGGTGCGCGATATCCCCTTGGCTCTCGACTCTCCTTCTCCTCGCAATCGTTTTCGAATAATTACACCGGCGGACTTTCACCTGGACTTTCTGCCGCTACGCTGCACCGCTACCCAATGGGATAGTGGCTTACCCTTGCCATCTATGTATATAACCCAACCCAAATAGGGTGGATGCGCGCGACGAGAGAAATCGTCTTATCACGATTCTATATCCATTGATTTGATTTTGTCCGCGTTAGCTCCCGATGCGCTCTTATGCGTTTATCTTATCAAAGAGCCTTTCGGGCTACGAATCGATTTAGTTGTTAGTGTGCTTGATTGTACTTTTCGCGACTCTTCTCTCTCTCTCTCTCTCTCTGAAAATGTGT
Source organism: Megastigmus dorsalis (assembly GCA_900490025.1). Lineage (NCBI taxonomy): Eukaryota > Metazoa > Arthropoda > Insecta > Hymenoptera > Megastigmidae > Megastigmus > Megastigmus dorsalis. The sequence continues at coordinate 13,816 of UELU01137168.1, forward strand.
GACTGCGAAAAACCAAAAATAAGGAAATATATAATCTAAAGAAAAATCTATATGCATTAACATGAACATTTTGTAAACTATTTACAAATAAACTTATATCTATCTATCTATCTATCTCTCTCTGTCGGATTGACTTTCCAAAGAAACAAAACTATTGGTTTCGCATCCTTGATATGCATGCGATATGCTTTGTCTTTACTTGACTCGGAAAGATCCTCTATTCTGTATGTAAAAATAGTAATATAAATGCCGTTGCGCTAAAGTTTGATAAAATTAAAGGAACGACGATCCAAGAGTTTAAAGTAAAAGAACAACAATGGTAAGGTAAGCTCCGATCGATTATACAGAACTTTATCCCAGAACAAACTGCGCAGGAAGATAATTATTAAGTTTTTTTTTTCCAGAGGCTTTAGCAAAATTATAACTTGGTTAATCAATGAGAGCTTACAGCAGCATTATAACAACGCACATCCGTACAGCAATGAAAGAGTTTTAAACTACTGTTATTATCCCCTATACATGTTAGCATCATAACTTCACACAGGCCTTTAGAATGCATGCTCAGGTACGCGTGTAAGTACACGGGATTAATGGCCTAATACAGAATTTACATCTATTCACGGTGAGCCAAATCTATAATCAGCGAGAGAATGTGAGGGCAACTCCATACGTGCCAAGCGCGCCTATTTACACCCGCCCTTTTGTATTTCTCTGCTATTCGAGCGTATGCACGTATTATAACGAATGCAGAAGATTTGTTAGATGAAAGGATTCGGGAGCATTTACTATGGCGATTCCTTGTTGTTGTTGTTCATGAATTTCTGGATCTGCACATGTATAGTTTTATTTAGCATAGTGTGTATAATTATTAATATTTTGCCAGTAACATGCTTGAACATTGTTGTACAGAGTAAGAGGATGCATTGATAATAATATCGGATGAGCTTTGTTGTTGAAAATGTACCTCAAATGAAGAGTCTTTTGTATTGGTAATTTAAAAGTATTTTTCGTGATAAGGCCGTAAAAGGCGAATTCACGACTCGAGTATTGATTTTGAATCTGATTTTTTTACAGTCCGTAATTAACACGTCCGTATTTAATTTGTTAATGAAAAATGATTAACTTTAGAATCTGTTTTACTTTACGGACTGGTTGGTTTTCAGACCGTAAAATCGAATTTTACGACTACGATATCAAGAAATTAATTAAAAGTAGTAAATTTAAAATATATAATTTTGATAAGAAGTAAATACGGAAGTACAATAAATTAAAATTGTAATAATGATAAGATAATAATAGAAATAATATTTGTGCAGTTTAGAATGTCTATAATTTATTCTGTATTATGTACTGCGAGAGAAATGCACTATTGTACGTATGAATATAAATAATTTTGATTCAAGAATATACTCATAAACATGGTATTAGCGGCGGAAATTTAAAAATTAATATAGTCCAAATATGTTCGTAAATTAATTAGTATTTTGAAATTTGATGAGGATTATCGATATAGTTTTCATGGACGCACTAGTCGTGCGTAACTGTAAAAACATCCTGGAGAATGAAATTCGATTACGAAACTTTTCTAATCTAGAATATTCGTACGATGAAAGCCCAAGAAACTACTAAGTTTGAAATTCAAAATCTGTGAACTTCAACTGCATTCCTTTTGACTGTCTCTGCAGCTTTGAAAGTCAATTTCTTCGAAAGTTATCTTCATACTTTATACGAATATTCCAGCTAGAACTGTTACATTGCTCGGGTTACATGCCAAGGGATTTTCTCCATTCCCGATAAAAGTTGGTCATCTTTTCGTGCGTTTTCACAACAATTTTTTACGCCTCACTCCTTGATTCATAGATCAAACTTTAGGAGTGATTTTCAAACTTTAATGGAATTCTAAATCAATATGTAAAAGTGTGTGTGTGTGTGTGTATGTGCAGATATAGTATATTTGATGTATTGCAACACGAAAGAGACTGATGAAAATAATTGGTGATGCAGCTACATCGAAACTTTTCCTGATAACCTAATTAAATTTTACAGCTAACTCCCAATTCACTTTCTTTCTCTACAGCTAAACTCATGCATTTTACTAAATCATTCTCTCGACTCCATCTTACGTTTTATCGCCACGCGCGAGTGTCACCTCTTATTCACCAAGCTAACTTATTCGCGTGAGCTTTTTTCAACCGCACCGTTGATGGCGAAGTCGGGATATTTGTTACATCCGCCGGTGCAATCCTTTGCCGCACATCCCCAGCTCCGCCGGCAACTTTCTTTTCTTTAGCCTCTCTCTCTCTCTCTCTCTCTCTCTCTCTCTCTCTCTCTCTCTCTCTCTCTCCCTTTCCCTCTCTCTCGCTCACGTGCAGCGCGCCATTGCTGCGCACGATGCCGGCGTGTAAGTTTTGTTTTTGAAGAATTTTGTTTTGCCCCCTTTTTACTGTGTTTTGTCCTTTTTGTTGCTTTATACAGTGCTTAGGAGAGAAAAATTCTCGCAAACTTTCGCAGTTTCTTGGGAGTTAGCGGTATTTTGTGCCCTACTTATGGTGGCGCAGAGCGTGGCTTTTATTTATTTTGGCCTCTCTCCTTTTATTTGTTAACGAGGAAAAGTTTTTTGCATGCCGCGTATAATAAAGAAAAAATAGTGGGGGGTTGGTGGTGTAGGCAGGGCTAAAGTATGGCGATGTCACTTTTAACTCCGTACTTTATACTTTTTAGCGAGGTGTTCTCTTCGGTCCAGGACAGTCTTCAAAATATCGGCTTCTTTGAAACTTTAGCAACGATATTTTTATATTGAGTATAAGTTAGTGCCATATCTAAACATTTTAGCAAGCTGAGCAATATAATCTTGCATCGGTTATTTGCTTGGACATTTAACAATAAACTAAATTATACTGTATTTATATTCAATTGTCCAAGCGCTACTATTTGCAAATGAATAAAGCCCGGGGAACTTGAAATAGGGTCACATTGTTATGTAGCATACGATATACGCGTAGCGTAAGTCAACTCGACCCTAAATTTCAATGTAATGCCATTGACGCATGTAATTAAGGTTTAAATCATCTAAACTATATACTAGTGCGTAGTTTGTATAATACTGAAAGTCCTGTGCGAGGAGGTTAAAAATAAATTATAATCTGTCTGCTTTGCACTTCACGGAAAATATTCCCGCTGCAAAGCAATTTTCACGCAGTTCCTTAATTCCCGAATAAATAAGCACAAATGCGCAAACCGAAACCAGCATTAGGAAAAGTTACGAGTATGATCCTGTGAACCCGTCAACAAAAAAAAATAGGCTTATGCAAAACTGCCGGTAGATCACAACTCACCGTCCGTGTCCCAAGAATTCACAAATTCTCAGCTTCCTCTATCCGTTATCCCTGCATTCGTAGGCAGTAGCAGTAGCAACAGCAGCAGCTTGAGCCACAAATTCATCGCTCGCGTATAGTCCCGCGTAGGAGCTGCTCCGTTTAAGCCTGAGGCCCCGAAGAACGGTATTAATTACGAGTGATGTCGCGGGATGGGGGCTTTGCACGGTAACATCCCCCGCCGAAAATTTGCATAACGTCGCGCCGCAGCCCCGGGTTTATATCTACGCATTGGGACACTATATATATGTACTACCGCTACTACGAGCGTCGACGCGCTCGTTTGTGCGCCTATGACGCCGCGGCTAATAACCGTTTATTCGGGGGCTGCACTGCTCTGCGAGCTGCCACGGAGCTGCGCGCGCGATACCCTCGCCCGAATATGCATGCTCTCCAGGCTCTGCGCGCGTCGCCAAAAATTCCGAGCTGCAGCTATATACCTCCCCAAATTTGAATTTTGCACGAGGGTGTTAAGTTTCGCGCTGCCTCTCCGAGTTTCTGCCTTTGCGCGCGACGAGATTATATGCTTGGAGGCTGCTGTTGCCGCTGCTGCCGCTGCTGCTGTGAGGCGCAAGATGTTATGGCTCGGTGAGAGTTCCTGGGGATATTACAAGTTTTGGGGTGCGCGAAATTTTGCGTAAGGGAGACTTTGTGACTCCTTTGCCTTGTATCGTGATTTACTGTAAAGGTTTATTTATGTAGTCGAATGTGTATCAAAAATCAAAGAAAGTTTTTATATGGGCTAATTTAGTAGGCATATCGTAATACAAGTTACGAAAAAGGATTAGATCTTGTAAGAACTCTGATGATTTATTATAGCTTCTGAAACTTATTTGAGGAACCGAGGAACTATAAAATTCGCATTTAAGGAGTTCTTGCAAAATATAAAAGGTAGAGTTGGATCGTTAAAGTACTTAGAACATTGAAGGAACTTGAGAGTTTTATGATTTAACTAAAGACTATTTGTTTCTGAGAAGCTTTTACTAGATAATTCACTGCAACTTGTGATGTCGATTACAGCATATTCTCCTGTCACTTTTCATACATTCTCTTTGTATAATTATTTCGTTATAATATGTATGAATTATAAAAATTTTCAAGAATAATTTTCAGTTTATTGGAAGAACGTTATTGCAAATACATAATGAGTAGCAATGTTGTACGCACTTAGGAGAGATCGGAAAACCATGAAAATTTTCGCAAGCATTAGCTTAATGATTGTATAATCTAACTTATAAAGTCGTAACTTACAAAGTTTAATTATGCAAGTAAGAGCTCATAAAATTACAAAGGCCAATTATATATACATAAACGGAAGAGTTTATACATATATTCAAGAAAGACTTCCACTCCAGCCTTGCTAGAGTGAAGACGCGTTTATTTTTTGTTCCGTAATCCAGAAAATAAACCGTTACTTCATATAATAGTGATAGAGCGAGTGCCAGTAAAATTATGAATCCGTCTCAACCTAATAAAAATAAAAAAATGCCTTATAGTGCAGTGACTCAATTAGATAAGTTTCCTACTAGAGAACAAGGTTTAATTATGCACTTTGTGGAAGACCTAAATCTTACCGATTATATTCTGTAGCAGTAGGAAGTATGGTTCAACCTAAAAAAAATTTATACTCTTCTTTTAAATCAACCAGTCTATTATTTGTATTTGTCGAATATCAGCCAGCACAAAAAGTACCTTATTTTGTTCTCAATCAACAAGTATTTCCATAAATACTCAAATCGCGTGAAAGGCTCTTCGTCAAGAAGCTACAGAAAAAAGACAATAAAAAAATTGAACTTCGGAATATAGCTCAAGTGATGAATCGATCTGTAAGGAAGACCTCCAATAATGATTTTATCCTAATCATGATATACAAACGCAAAAAAAAGTATAACGCTAAAAATCACTTTTTGGAATTCTAGAAGTTTTAGGAGTCGGCGTTTCGAAATTGAATCTCTCCCCGTATAAACCTTCGATTCAAGAGGAGGTGGTATGCTCATACGCGACAACTTACCTCTTCAGTTTCAAAATTACCAAATGCCAAAAATGAAAATACAAGCAAGAATTTGAAGAAACTATGAATCACGTTTTATGGTAATGCAATTTATGCAACAGTCAAAGACTCAAACTTATCCGCTTCCTCTTATAACTATCCTACAATCTTCCTCTTGGTATTTCCACTATAATAAATGAACCTGATATTAAAGCCTGCTCACATGTGCTGACGTTCCTAAACTATAACTTAGCGATCTAGAGAAAGTATTATATCAATCGTCTGAACCGCAAATATACCTCCGTAAATATTCAAATTCAAGCAATGTAAACAAATTATGATTTCACATGCTCCATAAAAAAAAGAATACGAGTAAAGTCTATGTTCAAATCTATAGCTGCTTTGGAAAAATTGTTGATTTAGCCGATCTCCCCTATATGCATCAACTGAAAAAAAAATTATGGGGCTGTTTTTCATCATTTACTATTCGCTCTGAATTGAGGTAATCTTAATTTGAACGATCATCCACGATTTAGCCAATTAAGTCATGATCCATTGATTTATCGATCTTATAATAAAATCTTATCTCCTACCGTTAGACTAACATCTTTACTCGTCATTCCCAATACGTGCCCTTCAGTAAAACGCATGAGACTTGATATCAGTCATGACCGCTTTTTAATTTATATTATTCGTTCATGTATGTACTTAAGTTTCAATGCTGTAACATCTGCAGTCTATATTATGTTTTTTTCTTTCGCTTCATAAATCTCAGTATAAGTCGCAATTAGTTCAGTAAAACTTCTTCTCCATTTTCGCTCCGCTATTATAGGATACGATTAGATTAACTGCGCCATGTGAAACGCACACATTAGTCACGCGCGCAACATAAATTAAAGCTTAAATGTTATTTTACATCATTTGAGGGAGTTCGGTTTACCAATTTGCTTTTTTAGCGCCCGCTTTCTTCGAATATCAATTTTGACTTTTAGTATAATGGTTTTTAGTTGAGCTGTGAATCACTTTTACGAGGTAATTAAAAGGCATCATTTTTCTTTTTCGTTATCGCCGCAATAAAGTTCGCTCGCGAGCTCATTTTCCTTTTTTCCTTACCATTCGGTATGAACATTTAATTTGAGCTCCGGGAACTTTTTCTTTGCTACATTCATAAGTAAAACATGCGTTTAATTATGAACGATTCTTACGTTCTAATTTTGCTGCGACAATTCCCCAAGATTTTATTTGAACATTGAACAATAATGGCAATGAATACGACAAGGTGAAGCCTGCGATTATCGGAAACATTTTCACCTGGTCCAATGGATTCATGTCAAAAATCCATCAAAGCAATATATTCAGTTGACTAGCTGCGATGGCTCGAGCGTCGAAGCAGACGCGGGCGGCGGTAACTAATGATCCCATTAATTCGCACTTATCGCTTCTCGTGACGTCGTCCGAGATTAACTACACAAAGCAGATCTAAAGCTCGGTTGAGTACAATTAATTTCGATGCGCTCTTGTGAACGCAAACGTCCAATTTATCCACTTCATCGGGGAAGGTCCAAATCGCTGTATAAACTGCCTTTCAGCTTGATCCTTCGTTTTCCTCATTAGGAGCCGCACGAGTTCAAAAGGGAGTCACTGTTGTACGCATCTGTGATCTCCTCATAAATCGTTTTTAGCATCTCTTGTTATCCTCTTCCTTCGAACCCAATTAACGGTAGCTACAAATATACACCTTGTAAATACAATTTTCTCTCCCGTTATGTAATCCAAGCAAAAACTTGATTTAAAACTAATTTTGTTTAAATATTTTAACATATTTCGGTTTGTACAATATTTATAAAGTAATATTAGTATTAAATTGACGTAAATGTGTTAGTAAAAGTTAATCATTGAGGCGGCATTATCGATCTTCATATAGCCAAAGGATTAAAGTAACGCTATCCGCCAACCGTTTATTGCGCAATAAATCGTTTTAATAATAACAATGCAATAATAATTCCTTTTGCATATTTTTTGCACATAAAGTAAATACACCGTACACAATCAATAACCTTATTCGTATAAACTTATTAATTTAAAAGTATTATTTAAACGCAGTTTAAAATGCACAAAAATCATTTCAGTTTAGCAATGGAATATACGGCCGATATAAAGCGCTAGAAAAACCTATATATATATATGCCATAACGACGAGAAAGAATTAATATTCTCTCATTCTCGCAGCGTAAACACACTGAAATAGTTCAAATATTGACGGCTAGGTATGCGCATACTATCCGTTGACCACTCATTACATGACGAGGTAAAAAGAAAAGCGCGGACCGACTCGTTGCACGGGAAGCACTGTAGGCACACACCTCCGGGCATGCTTGGCTGGCCGGGAAAGGGATTCCCTTTTTTTTATAACGGCGCGCACTTCGCCTCCCTTTCGAGCCCGTACTCCGTGGCCGCGCGCCACGCTTTTTTTATAATCACAAAGTTGTATCGCGTGTGTGCAGTATGCGTAGGGGTATACCTTTGTGTCGGGCATAGCGTCGACTCGTTTCACTGGTGCGCAAAGCCGACGCCATCGGCTAATTGGCCGTAATTGCCACCTCTTTCTCTCTCTCTCCCTCTCTCACTCGCAAGACGCGCGCAAGTCCGCCTCCGCTTCTTTTTCAGCGACTCGTTACCTCTTTCTCTCTCTCTCTCTCTTTTTCTCCTTGTTTACTGTGTGCGTATGGCGTAACGCGGCGTGCAGAGTTCTGTATCGCAGCTTTTTAGAGAGACGCGAAATACGCGTGTAAACTTTGTACTTGCCTTCGAATGTTTCTCTTGCTTAAGTATATATATTCTGGACGCGTTATACGCACTTTTCAGAACGAATTTTCGAGCTCGAATGGTTTTGTAATATAACAGAGCGCAAGTATATAGCTCGGAACCTCGGATATACTCGCGTATATAGGGAATTATCGCGCGTAAAATGTGAGTGTCGGGTGGTGCGGGTGGAAGGGAAAAGGAAAAAAAGGAAAATGGTGAAATTTCAGAATTGACGCGCGGATCATTGAAGCGCGAGAGAGGCATTGCAGCGACGAGGCACTATTTTTTTATGCCTGCGCCCTTTTTAATAGCCGCTGCCGCGAGCACTGCGATAAGCTTTTAGTTACTTCTACTAAGATATGGTTCAAAAGTGTGCGTGTATATATATCCACTTTAGTGTAAGGAGCCTTGACAAAGTTAACGTGATATTAAACATTAACTAAACTAATAGATGTAATACTCGAGGTAAATGAAAATCTACGGTTATAGCGAGTCTGCAGCTATATGCGTTTTGCTATCGTCGTCGTCGCTCGTCAGGCCTTAATTTTGCAGTTATGAAAATAGAAACTTTATAGCTATTGTAGCTGAGAACTTTCGAGTAGATATAAATCACTTACAAGCTAATTTCGTGCGTCTAACTTAAGTAGATCTTTGTATCTCGAGTGGAAATGATGGAAGTAAAGAAATTCATTCACAGGAGGTCGTAGCCAGAATCTCGTACAATAATTTGTCGATTTACACAAAAATGTAAAGGTAACCGCACCAAAACGTCCTCGAGGGTCATAGTTATTGCCAATATAAATATAATGATGTATTTCCATTGTGACGTTAGCGTTGAAATTTTTTGGCGTGATTAATGTTTTATTTTGTTATATTTTTTGGATAAATAGACGACTAGTGTGCAAGATTCTGGCTCCTAGCTCCCCTAAATTTAAAATAAGTATTAAAATAGACATAAATTTAATTCTAAACTGCATTTCTTCATTGTTTTAATTTTGATCCTTTTTCCATTTTTATTTATCTGCGTGCTCGCTTAGATTTTTCATAAAAATGTCAAATTATTATCATATGTACAAACAATGAAAAGAATATAACAACCTTTTTTAATATTTTATGCATCTTTAATTTATATGTTTATTTTATCTATATTTATAATTTATTTGTTATTCTTTAAACTTGAAATTACTTTAAAAGTGAAAGTAATGTTTATGATGCTAAAAAAATCAAGCAAAATTAAATTTCTCTCATGAAATCTCAATGCAAGAAAGTTGGCAGTAAAAAAAAAGTAATTATTTCGTTCGCTAGCTTCCAACGTAGGTATAGTTTTTGAAGGAATGAAATCGGACTGAGAAAAAAAGTTGCATTAAAATTCAATGCGCTGCTATTGATTTAAGAAGTCGCGTAAAAAGAATACAGCTATACGGATATGTTAATTTCGTTCTGCAAATAAAACCCTGGAAACTTATCCTACTTTCTTGAAGATAATACGAATTTCATGGAAGCATTGACCCATTTTCCAAATACTGCCGAATCCCATCCAGCGTACGGAACAATTGCAAAAAAGATAACTTGCAATAGTCTTAAACCCTCTCGCGGATTATGAGAACAAACTTTACCAAAGATTTTTTCCCACACAAATGAAGTAATGAGACTCCGATTTCGTTAATAATAAAAAAAAACACACAGAACACGAGGAGGAAAAATTGAGAGCTTTTATTTTTCGTCTTAAGAAAATTGCGCTTCAAGATAATAAAACAAAAGTATACCTCATTATTTTTGTATTTTCTGTTTATTGTTAGGCGTCCTAACGTAACGACGACACGGCCAGAGTAAAAAAGAAACTTTCTCGAAAACATCCAAAGGGAGTGGAAGAGAGAGACGAAGAACGGTAAAATAAAACGAGTACTGTAATACAAGAGGTCATCGAAAAAAATGGTTCTGGCCGAGAGCGAAGAGCCCAGAGGAAACAGAGCTGCGTCCGGCGTGAACAGCCATTACCGGTATAATAATTTGAGACTAACTTTTGTAGTGCCCGTGGAGAGAGCGAAAGCGCACAAAAAGATGAGAAAAATCTAATAAAAAGCACCAGAGTTCCCGTCGATGCTCTCTCACATAATTCCCGGGGATTTGTTCCTCTTCTGATTAGTCCTGTACGCGACGCTAAATTTAAAAAAATTGAACTGCGAGACAGAAAAAGTTTTCTCTCTAGACTTGATTCAATTTGATTTACGCAATTATGAGTTGCAGATTCGTAGGAATTGAGCGGGAAATAGTATTTTATTATGATTTGCGACGATTGCAGGATTGACATTTCGACAATATGTCGGATTTGAAATGACGTCGAAAAATAAATATGTTTTTTCGGAACGTTCGGTAACTGCTGACTCAAAAACTACAGCTATTTCGATCCATTGCATTATCTTTGATGAAATTTAGTAATATTTTCAACTTTTTCCATGTACAAAAAATATATCAAGACATTAGTTTTATTACAGCAGTTTTGATTTAAAATTTATTTACTATATCTGTAGTTATTTATTACTTAATAAATTTTGCACATCTTGCATATCTTATTAACTTTAATTAATATTTTGCTTTCAATCAAAGAAAGTTTCGCTCAGTTAGCAAAGCAAATATTATGAGAAGTTAATGAAATCGAGAATATACAAATATCTGTAAATTGAAAAATTTATTCTTTGATCGTATAAAGCGTCGGCGATAATTGGAAACTACAAGAAAATGATAGGAACATCCTTTGTCGGCTCGTTTTTTTTTTAACTTTTTAACCATATTGATTTTTAAAAAAGTGAGTTTAGAATTGATTGAACTTTCAGCAGAGAATTGCTAGACCCTTTTTCCAATATTTTTTCCAGTCCATTCTAATTTAAAACTGTATTTTATTAATAAAAAAATAATCTAAAATTGGGCGAGGCAGTATTAATTGATAGAAACTGATTCAATTTAATATAGGATCCATTAAATAGGATCTATACATATTTTCAATATATGTTATCTACATTACATAATTCATATTTTTATATTGATTTTAAATCGATGTAATAAAAGCGTCAATGTACAGTTTACATAAAGAAAAGTATGTAACGAAAAACCTTTAACGAAATACGGTCACTTAGTTAATTCGGCAATATCGGGTATTGCAATTTGAGGGACGTTGTACTATGGAAATGTTGGAAACTGATATGATCTGTATGCTGTAATTGTCTTATACATGAACTTTGTACTATTAAAGTAATATTACTTATTTGAACCAAACTCTAGGTATGTCATTGCACTTTTTAATTTATACCGTAATACTATTTATATTTTTTAAAAACTAAAATAAAATGTAGTGTTTTTCTTTCCATTAGTATATCTCATTTTTCTCCGTGTATATATGTGCATGTTGGTGGATAAATGCAGAAAGACCGTCACATTATTACATTTTTAGGTAATGCCTTACCATTAAAGTTTTATAAAAAAAATATTCAAATTCCCATTCTACGAATTTAATTTTCTGATAAAAAATTATTCTAATCAGAGAAAAAGATCATGATTCTGTTTCATTCGTTCCTTATTCCGAATATGCAAAAAAGTTGAAAAAAAAAACGGATTCAAACGAAAATTTTATGTACCGAAAGTAGATAGTCGTACTTTTATTACATATATGCATGCAAATACAGTTTCGCATTGTATTCGCGAACTTTAACAGCATATTTTCAACTCCGCCGTATACGCAAACAAAGCGGATCAAACTTTTTTTCCCACAGAAGCGTCGCTCGTCCCTCAATTGGAATTGATAAAATTACTTTTCTACATCGATGCACATTCGCGCCAAGGAAGAAAACCGAATAATCGCGCGCTGAGTAGAACGTTCTTTCTGAAAATATCCTTAATCCAAAGTTTTTCGGTGCTTCAAGAGCAGGTCCAATTTAGGCTGCTGTTACTCATCGAGTTCTGCCCGAAATCAAAGATGTTTTCTCGCGCGAGCAGCGACACGTACACACAAACCGACTGAAAATTTTATTTATCAGGTATCGAATGCACGGATCGCGCGCACCGAGTTCAATATATGAACTCGGGGGAGCACCATCAATGCCAATGGCGCGAGTAATGGAAATCAAAATCTAGCTTGAACTCTCAATTTCCACGAGAACCGGCATACGGCTGTCAATGTCCGAATTCGGCGAAGCACCTATCGATTTGCTGCTGCATCTGGATTTGCTTCCCTCATCAGTATACAGAATTAAAAATGAATATTCAGATTGGACTCCAATTAGCTTTTATTAAAAATGTCACTGCAGCGTAAGCTGAGAATCGAGTTTTTAACATTTTCATTTGACACGATATTTATGATAGCGATTAATGTTTATGATCCCTCTTACTTTAATGAAGAAAAATTAAAGGGAGATTCCAACGGGTTTGGAATAAAATGCAGTGCTTAGAAGGAACGTAAAAAATCTACCTCATTAGTTAGAGCGTGGTAAAACGTTTAAATTAAAATAATGACTCCCTTCGCTTGAAAGAATATACCTAGTAAATAAAAAGCGTATTACAAATCAGTGCCTTTCTGAACTCGTCTTTTTCTACTTCCATGTACTAAGCATATGACAATATTAACTCGTCCTACTCATAATATTATCCTTTGAAGAGGCGACTATCTTGATTAAAGCAAACTTCTTTTAACATGCTAACAGATAGTACAAGTTTCGTCTTGTAATTTATTATGGACGGCTATGGGCATCCTCTTTTATTTCTCAAACTAGTAACGTGTATTCAAATAAATTGGTTAATGAAAAGTAAAATATTACCTTTACCTTTATAATACTTTTGATAAAAAAGGAAATTGTCAAAACTTTTGCTTTATCAAAAAGAACTCTTCGAATTTTAATTGTTTAAGACAAGTTTCATATTTCAAATTGTTTTTCCAAATGCATTAAACTCCGAGATGCTATGTTAAAAATGGTGTACGTTATTTTAATCGAATTTCAATTTTTTATTAGTAGTCAATCTGATATCACTGCTTATTTAAGAAAAAATTTAGTTTATTCTGTAACTTTGAGTATAAATCTTTTTTAAGGAAAACTCTTCAAAGATAATAGCACGTAATGCATCTCCTCCGCGTTTTTTTATCAAATCACAATTTCTAATAGGGTAATAATGTCTAATAGGCTGCAATTAGTATTTACTATCACTACATTTGAACAGAAAGTACAGATTTTATTAGTCTAATGCTTCAGCAACCGTATTTCGTACACCCGACCCGATACATGACCTCAACGCCATATAAAAAGCTCATAAAATATGTAGGGCGTATTACTGACATCCCGTCTACTGACATTCAATTTAAAATTACAATGTTACAAATTAATTAAAAGAAATTTCACCTTGATAATAATAGCAATTAAGTTATTGTAGAACCGTAGAAGATATTAATTTATAAAGTATTGATTAAATAAATTCAAGTGGCTGTATCTGGATTGGTATCAGTAGTTGGGTATCAACAGTTCGCAATATGAAGAATCTTTTTGCCTTACGACCCTTAGTGTGTTATTATCGACTCTCGATAGATGTTTGTCATAGTAGATATAACATATTTGTATTTATAAACAGTATTGAAAATGCAACAAAAGCAGATAGTAGAGAATTTCAAGATCGGTCCGTACATACATCGGATTCAGAAGAAAACATCATGATGATCAACCGTCGACGTTTATAAAAAGTATGGAGATCGATCCTCGGAAGAAACGAGAGTTTATATACTTCCTTACTTCCTACCGTACGATACTCATTGGGTATTAAAGTGGCAAAGCAGTATACCCTCGTTGAAAGTAGCAGCTATCACACCCAAACCAAGTATAACGTTTTTATACAGCGGGGAAAACAAGATTCCCGAAGCGAGTGTACATCCTTGACATACAGCCTTCAGATCGTGGTGGTAGTGGTGGTGGCTTTTCCACTGAAATTCGAGCTCTACAACAAAGGAATTTTCTCGCTTTTCAGGGGATGCCTGTGTGAACTCGCGTTGCGTGTGCCTGATGCCTTCACTACCGCCCGCTGTTGCACAAAATGATCAAGTTCTTCTATCGAGCCACGGAAGGACGCAGAGAGAGAGAGAGATGCGAGCTGAAAAAGCAGTTTCTGCGCAAGCGACCCACCGATTCGATTCCCTTCGCAGTGCGTTTGGCAGTTTCCGGGTACAAAGTCTATTACGACGTCAATCAAAGCTTCTTTTTAGCGTAGTTATATTAACGTACGACGGCTGCTCTAAGATCCTTCCGCTAATTGTAGAGCGTAGATCGATAGCCGCGATGAGATAATTTTCTTTGGTTCTCCATTCGTTATAGGGCTGCATAATTAAACCCATCGACGTAATTATAAGCTTAATGCCTTTTCGTACACAACGGGTACGCAAAAATAGATTAATGTAGACCGAGCCAATATGTGTGTACCCTGGAACTTTATTACTACTTCAAGATAATTATCCAGCCTCGAGCGCGATTCATTCTAGTGCATGCACACACGCAACGAGCCTAACTGTTAGCAAAACAAATAACAGGCGAGAACCGCTTCACGGTAACAGCTCCGACTGGATTTACCCTCTGTATCCTCTCCCTCCCTCCACCCACCAGTCTTTCTTCGACCGGGGTAACATATTTCAACCGACACAGTATAATCTGCACATTATTTATCTTGACAAAAGCTAAGCGAACGCGTTAAACTGTACTTTCGAGATTCTTCCAGGCTCTGTTTATAGCCTTGAAAACCTCGAATCCATCCAATTGTATTGCACACGGCGTGCGATCATTTATACGGTCCTGGCACGTTTTTCTGATAAAGGATAAAGGCGTCTGCGAAAGCAGTAGCAGCAGCAACAACTTGGAAAGTCTAGCGGGGCTCGGCCAACAAAAGCTGCTGTACTTTTATGGCAACTTTAGTGGACGTTCTGGAGCTTCGTAGTGGCTGTAGTTGCCCTTACACCGACCCCTGGCATAATTGCGCGGTAGGCCTTTTGTATACTGCTTTCTAAAACGGACATTTGCCCATGTTTTTCCGCGTGTCATTTATTTATTGTTACACGTTTCGAACATATCAGGTCTTCTCTAGAATAATTTCCACGCTAAAGTTTTCAAATTAACGCAGGTGTACGACCTACATTAATATAAAATCAGTGGATGCGTATACAGAACAAGTCAGACAATTGATGCACACAAATAATGAAAGTACTTTATTCCTTTATTCGAGACATAACATGAGTAACATTCGTGCGAATACAAATAATTACTGACGAATTTATTGAACCGAAACTAATGAAAATAGGTATATCTAAAATGTTCTGCGTGAAAATGTACACCTATATACACTGAAATTCTGGCACTGGAATATTCGAAAATTTCATAGATCATTGAAACATATTGATATTGCTTGAACAATACGAGCGTATTTACATTTGAATTAATTTCATGATGTTAAAAGCCTTGAAAGCATATTCCCTGATTTCAGAAGCAATCATGACCCACGCCAAAATTAGATCATATGACGGAAACAACCGCTAACTCAATGAAGGTACTCACCAAATTTTTTCAATTATCACCTTCTCTTATTCTACGCAGTATAGAGTCACTCTTTTTTACCTTTGGACAAAAAGTTACGAGAGAGGCATACCTATGCAACGACAAATAAATAGAGATACAAATTTGCATAATGAAATTGAACTATGAATGAATGTATTGTGAAAGAAAATAATGCATTTTTCACAGTGAAACGTAGAAATAGGGAATACGAGGTTCAATTACATTTTCAGTTTTTGTTAAAAATTTAATAAAAATCTCTTACAACTAAATTTGGGAAAGCAAAATGAAAGCAATGAAAACTTTTTATTGATAGTGCAGCGATCGAATAAAACTACTGTACGAATTAAAAACTATATAATTTTTTATGAAACCGGTAATATGAAAATATTTCTATTTTATCAAGTTCACTAAACGAATTCTTTGGAAAAGTAAATGGTTTACTGAATAACACTGTAAAAAAACACATTGATTTAATTTCACAAATCATTTCTAAATCTTCCTACGGGAAATGATCATCAGTTCATTACTAAGGATTAGTAGTGAACTATTAAAGTTAAGTACTAGTGTTTTTTATTACGTTTATTTTCAAAAAAAAATATTTAATTTTCTTTTTCAGGAATTCAGTAATATTAAGGAGATTCATCAAGTTTAAAATTAACGAACGGATTTTGATGAAATTATAAATACAAGTTTATTAATGTATATTAAACAACGTGATGAATTTTTAAGTTATTTAGTACCCTTACTAATGAGATATTAAAATAAATTTTTGCAATTTAACATTCAGTCTTATGTAGAGTTGCATTATTCTAGACTTAACTTGAACTGTATATTTATTAACGAACGATTTACAGAAAAAATTTTACACGACGTAAAAGAATATTTAGCGAATATTTTGAGAGCTTATACAACTCAGTAGCTTAATTATAAAATTTATAATTTATATGTTTTTTTTATAAAATAGCTAAGCTTGGGCAGAATAACCTCTATTATTTATATAAATTCGCATTTTTTGACACAACGGAAACGTTGTTCGAATTTAATACATACAATATTTAACTATATAATGATCTGATAAAATAACATTAATGAAAAATGTTAAATTGGTTAGTAAATAGAAAGTCTGTTGCAACTTTGCTTTGACCTACGTACCTGATGAACCTCCTTAATTAATAATTAAGCTCGTTATTTGTTGCTACATATAGTTGCAAACAAACCAAGGTTGCTTACTTTCTAAGGAAATCAAACAAGTCAATATATACAGAAATAGATGTAGAGCAGCAACACCTTAAAGCTGATATTCCGATATTCCTTGAACCCTACAGCACTCAAATGGACGAATAATACTAAAGGGTCTGATTTAAAGCTTAGGCAATATAATTCAAGTACTCGAAATTGAATGGGTACTCATGACACTTAACAAAATTAAAATGGTGAAAACATTTAAGTATTTCGCGCCCTCGACACTCGGTCGAAATGCAATTTATCGTTTATCACAATGACAAATCTTTGTGATAAAGTGATCATTATTAAGTCAAACTCGATTGACTCTGTTTCGAGCCGATCATTCTGTTTCAGCTTTTGACAGAATGTTAAAAAGAGGACCTTATAGGGCATCCTTTATATCTTTATATATTGTGATTATTAAAAGTAATTTAAAATTCAGTTCCAACTATTCTAATACCGTATTAAAAAGTATAGTGATAAATAAATCAATTATATTTTTATGTCTAATAAAGCGCTGAGCTAAAATTGTCGGCCAAGTGCTCACCTGTATCCAGTAAGGCAGATAAAAACCGGTGCAGGCAAGTATCGAGGCCAGGGTGGACAGGATTACCCAGAAGATGCACAGCCCTGTCATCTCATCGGCTGTGTCGTCTCGGTGCACTTTTCCTCCGCGTTCTCGTGTCGTCCGTCGGTTTGTCCTTTCTTTTTTACGCCTCACTCGGAAACGAGACACTTATTATCGTCGCTCCATAGACGAGGCATCGGACCTTGTTGCCTTCTTCGCACAGTGGCGAACCATTTTTTTTTCACCCCCTTTCTCTCTCTCTCTCTCTCTCTCTCTCTCTCCGTTTGATTTTCTATATCTGCTCACGAGAACAAGACACACCAGTGGACGGGGATGTAGGTGAAAAAAACTCAGGAAAGGCAATTGGCTTGGCGATTCATCGAGACCTAAGCACGCAGAAAATACGATGTAATGGCCGATTCTGCGTTCAATAGAGCTGAGAAATGATAAAGTGGCTTTTGATATTTTGGAAAAATTTGATTAATTATACGCGTGCGGTGCTCGTTAAGTCTTTTGTACTTTTATGTTTGGCGTTGTTATGGAGTAGTTAAAGTTGCAATCGTATTATACTTTACTTTTTTGTAATGGGTAAAGATCTCGGAAAGTTGTGATGTATTTATGCTTACACGGGTTGGATGATTTGCGACTGTGTAAGTTCTGAACTACTTTATTCTGTTTTGAAGGAGCAAGTTGAAAAGAATAAAGTTATAATCTGCTGTATCTCCGTTGCCCTTTAATAATTCAAACTTTTCACCCCAAAATGGTTCGAGCTAATTGAACAATTTGAGAAAGACTCGGAAAATTAGTTTCTTGCAAAATCAAGTTAGAAAATTGTCTGCTAGTGAATGATGTAAGCTAAATTTTATGAAATTGTTATAATTTCTTGACAAAATCGCATTAACTCGTATGGATAATCGGATCGACTTACAATTTTGAGATTTTATTCGTCTTTGCGAGATTAACAATTTCAAAAACCAACATAACTTTCTTGTTTATAAATTGATTTTATATTCAATGGACTTATCATTTTAAAGTCAGAATTTAATTTTACGTATTCAATAATGCGCATTCAAAGTGGATTACTAACTTTTTGAGGAAGTATAGCTAGAAATATTTCATTTCTACATGCTCTCATAAATAAATTTTTACAAAGGACTGATTACACAATAGGGAGGTAAACGAATTTATGCGCATCCCGTACTTATGCAATACTTTATTCAAAAAGAATTAGGTTGCGTTTTTTTTCTCAGTTATTCAAGATTAAACCAAATAAATCAGTTTTAAAATTTGTCGAGATGACGTCACGCCGTACTAGTATGATATATCTATAAATACATAAAAATTTATAGACTTAAAGCATCTATAACTTTAACAAATTTCTCCTAAATAAAAAAAATTATTTTTATTCTCCAATTTACCTCCGTATTATTCAATGTTAACAAATGTTAAAACTGAAACTACTCTCAATTCAAAAAAGTAACTCATCGAATGCACTCCAACAATAGAACTTACATCTCAGCTCATCAGAATCGTCCAATATATATATATGTATATCAACTCAAAATATATATATCACACCAAAACGTAAAGCAGCAGCAGATCCGCTCGCACTGTCACAGAGCTCAACGCTCGCTTCGACAAAAATCGAAGGCAGAAACACTCGCGCATGCAAGGTTCACTTTCCAAAGAAAGAAAAAAAAATAAAACGAGTAAAAACAAAGACTTTATAACAGAAAATATTCACGCTCGAAAAACTTGGGGTTCACTATTGGGCTGCAACAGCGTGACTCGCGCGGCGCACACACTGCACGTATACATCCGGACGCGTTATATGGTAGACTTTTGAGAATACAAGCGTCGGCGGTACGAGAATAAACTTCTGGGGCGGGTATAGCCCAAAAATACTGCGCGTTTTGCTGGTGTGCGTGCGCTGCTCCGCTCCGCACTCGCTCATGCGTGTATTTATTTACGTTTTTCGACGCGCGCCTGTTCCCTTTTTTCCTCTCTCACTCTCTCTCTCTCTCTCTCTCTCTCTCTCTCTCTCTTAGCTCTTCCCCTCTTTCCGCGACAGAAGGAGGCTGCTGCTGCTGCTGGAGAACGTGAATACGGAGTTTCGAGTAGGGCCCGCACAACGACGCGTAGGTCTAAGCGCACGTGGGAGAAACGAACAATCCGTACGCGGCATCCGCTGTGCGGTGAGTGCTGATGCCGATGCGCGAGCGAATGTACATAGGCAACGGCGGGGCTCAACGGCCGCCGATCCCTTCGTCTTGGTTTTACAAAAGTCCCGGGGAGGCCGCGAGGAGACACCGCAGCAGCGGCTGTCGATTCGTAAGCTCGCCTCCTACGGGCGTAGCGGTACGGCTGCACAGCGGCATCCTCCTACGCCAACAGTCCCGATCGATCTTCTCGATGTTGAAAAATATCCCACTGATTGATCGCATCGATCACTGACTTTCGTCGACACTCGTCACTCCGTCGCGTATATATATAAAACTCCGTCCAAAATCCGCAGGCGTTGCTTCGTCGATCCGGCGTCGAACAAAAACTGCCTGCACACTCGTACGCACACGGAGAACCCAGTGCGAGCGCGAGAGAGAGCGAGCGTGTGTGTCGGTGTCGAGAAGTGTCGCGTGGGATGACGCGCGCGGCGCCGCGTCGGGACAGCGACTGAGCGCAGCAGCTCTCGCCACTTACTGAGAGGCTGCTGCTGCTACTGCTGCTGCGGCGGTGGTGGCGGCGGCGGCGGCGAGATGTATATAGAGGTCGACTGCACGAAGCCGGCGCGCCGGCACATCTGGCGAACACGCGCGCGCAACTTTCGCTCGAGTCTGGTAAGAGTGTATATCTCTGCGCGGCGCTCCGATGACGGCCGGCTATCTGTTCCTTTTCGCTCGTTTTACCGAGCCAAGTGTATGGGCTCTATGTGGGTGCAAAGAAATAAGGGATTTTCCGATGACGAGCTGCTGATGCGACGAATGTGTACGGCGGAGAAGATTAAGTTATTAGGGTGTGTGTGGGTTAGGAAGTTGGGTCGAGTTGGGGGGAAGTGTGTATGTAGCGCAGAGTTGGGTTCGATGTTCCGAGGGGTTGACACTAAGTCGCCTGGTGGTTCGGCATGAATTGGATGATTGTTCGTGGTGTTCAAGGAGCTCTGGGATTTTCAACGCTCGAACAAAACAGAGAAATTGAAAAAGCTCGATACTTGAAGTAAAAAGTACTTGAACCACTTCAATGTCGAGTACCGTGTACTGGCTAAATAAACCTACTTCGAAGTTAAACAGATCTTGAGCAAATTATACTAAATAAATATGTTACCGCAGTCTAATGGGATGGTTATGAAAAATGTTACATGACACTTTAAATTAATTACATACACTTTTTAAATTAATTAAATCCTCGCCTCGATGTAAATCCTGTTCAAATAATTTCCATCTAATGCATGCATTTACACTAAGATATATAATATGTTCTTCTGAGTAAGTGAAATTCACGGTGTACTGACTTTTGACGTGACAGTACATTGAAATGAATAATTCAACATTTTGAATATTTATATTATCTTTTTCATGGAATTACCTGCGCTTTTGTATGGACAAACATAGCTTTATATAAAAGCTATAAGTATGTTCTTTAACGATAAAAAATTCTATTTGCGTATATAACAATGTAATGAATTAATTAATTTAAAAATATTGAAGTAGTTTTTTGAAAATTCTGAAAAGTCAAATATTCTGTCTTGGTTTCTATAATAACATCATATACCTTTGCACTTTATTATTTAAAATGATTACACTATCGAACTGAATAGAATCCAATGTAAACGCACAATATTACTCTACATTTTTTATTTCCTTATACCATGAAATTGGAAAAGAAAAAATATTATTAAACAGTGAACGAAACTACATCTGCAGATATCGATCTTAAAATTTTTACAGCTGTAGCTTAAAAAATGAAAAATATAAAACATGTGTCGCGCCGATTTGACAGGGAAGTGTAGAAATCATAAAACAAGCGTCACAGGAATACCACAAAACGAGAATTCTCACTTGAAATCGATTAGAAAGTCGAACTGAATTCTTTTATTAAACCTGATAAAAACCCCTCCGTGCAGATAAAAGGGATAATCTTTTTTTTTCGTCTTTTTTATTCTTCGACTAAAAGTTCCAATTAAATATAAGCTACATTAAATTTAACAACAAAATTAAATTTATTAAATTTGACTTTTTCCATCTCAGCAATACTTGAATAAAATATTCAAGATTTCCCAAGTCCACAGCCAAAGAACCTTCAATCCATGATCCGTGTGGGCATGCGAAAGCGCAGGAAGCTGTACACCGTTAGACGCATGCGCTGGGTTTTTCGTTGGCGGGGAGGGGTGTGTGGGGGGGGG
>UELU01137168.1:35851-57066 GCA_900490025.1 Megastigmus dorsalis
GGGGGGGGGGGGGGGGGGGGGGGGGAGGTGTATAGCGAGAAGTAGAGGGAGGCTGCAGCACGAGATGATATTTTCCGTCTCTCTACCGTCGTTGTGCAGTGAATGTACGTGTGCATGGAGGCGCGAAGGAGGCAGTAACCTCTCTCACGCGTAGCGATGAACGTTTGATTCGCGGAAAGACGTGACGAATCAGCCCGACCTACCCCTTATATTATATGCACATGCGTCTCGTGGCCCTTTGCTATTATATATCTGCGGCTGAGAAGATACCTATCAGTGAAATGGCAGCTTTTATTTATTTTTATTTTATTGTTTCTTAATTTGACGATGCTGGGAAAGAATCTGCTGGAGCGATTGGTTTTGTATACTCTAATGAGAAACAATTTTTACATCCTTTTCAATTTACAATTAATTAAAATTTTTTATCATAGAAATAATTTATTTTCAGTTCTACTGTCTACATTGTAATTCAATAGTATTAAAAATATATATTAAAATTTAAAATTCGATTCAACATAATTCACTTTAACAAAACAATGCCAACAATTTAAAATCCAATACCAGTGTTGAAATTCAAATTTACTTTACTTTTTGGAAAAATAAATTGTAAATTTAGCTGATACATATACGTATACTTTACTGATCATATTTCTTAATTAAATTGGGTGAAAAGGAAAAAGGTGTAATTATTTATATGAGAATATTATTCTAAAACTATAAATATACACTTACTTCCAGGTAATAGTAAAGCAGAAGTTACGTTACAGTGACTTACGAGTGATAAATGGTAAAAGCAATTATAGTAAGTATTTCGGAGAACCAGAAACGGTGTGAACGATGAAGAGAACAAGCGCATAAGGGAGAGAGAGAGAATGCAACAAGAAGAAAATGAACAGTAAAAAAGCATCAAGCAAGGAAGGTTAAAGCCAAAAACAAAGACAGAGAGAGAGAGAGAGAGAGAGAGAGAGAGAGGAGTCAGGTCGACAGAGTGGATGGGAGAGACTAGAGTGCAAGTAAAAGAGATACACGTACCGAGAGAGAAAATGTGCACGCGTGAAACTCCGCAAATGTCTCGTGGAACGATGCGCGATGTGCTTTTGAATGACTTTTAGGTGATGAATGGCAAAAGCAATTATGGCAAGCATTTTAGCCGTACTTTACAGAGGGAACCACGCTCAAAATTGGGATAAAGAGTTGGTGGCCGTTGTCGCTATGTGGACGCGAAAATAAAATAGGCGCAATGTGTGCGTGGTATGTGTGTTCTCATTGTGCGGGCGTAAGTATAGTTACACTTTTCAATGCGAAACTTCAACAATCGGATTTGGCTAATAACACTCGCGGAATCTCCTGCACTTTCCCCTCGTGTATTCACCAGATTTAATTAAATTGCCACTTATATTTGCCTCTACGTCTCTTTGGTTATAAAGCTGACTATTAAGTACTATACTGAAAACTAGAGCCTTATAAATTTAACTATAATTAATAGTTCATTTCAATAGGTTATTGGATTTTTGTACTACTGTGATATATTCAGAATTATGATTTATTTAAAACATGCAAAGTTACTTTGAATTTGTAAGTTACATTTTCGGAAAATACATTTCGAATAAAATGCCACACGACTTATACTCTGCTTTGACTTTTTGCTTAACTAGGTTATACTTACATCTGGATATATAAAAACAGTATTTTCGCATACTCGAGTAAGGAGATTTAGAAGAGAATAGCATTGGAGGATTTCGTGAGCATCACATTTTGGGATTGTGGCTTATGCGCGGAAAATATTACAAATTTTTCCCTCGCTAGGTAGATAAATAAGTTCGCGAACATTTTTCCTATTTCTGTGCAACATTACTTTTCTGAAATAACTAAATAAGCTTAGTGACAAAGTAAATGCATACATTAGTTTACAGAGTAGTGCATACATTGTGGTCACTCGAACTTTCCATAATTTAAGTATAATGTAATCTCCGTAAAGTATATATTTTAGATATTTTATTTATTTCAGTAATTTTATTTAGATAAATGTAAATATTTACATAGGTTCCCTTAAAATTTTCGAGCCTGTTCCAACCGAGCACTATCACGCCGACAAATAATAAATACTCTTTTAACTTTTAAGAACAGATTACGGGCATATGAAGCACAAAACGCAAAGTTGAATATTCTATGAATACCTTTTTTTATTTTGAATATTCATAGAAAGGTCCTTTTATTATCTTATAATATTTACATTAGTAAAGTTCTTTACTTATGGTAAAACGTTTATTTATTATAATAATCTAAAAAAATTTAATCAAGTTTTATTTTATGCAGCCCCTAAAAGAACCGATTTTTTATTTTAAGAACTAGATGTAAAAACAAGAAATTTGAATGCAAAAGCGCAAAGAACACTTGAGATCGAGCGTATTTAAAGGAATCTGCTCTTCTCATTTATCTGCAGCTCAGACCATGCACATCAAGACGTGCTTAAGGAAAGGCTTAAATTTAAAAGGATGGATCTTATGCAGCTCTCAAGTACGACAATCTCAAGAAATCAAGTAAGCAATGCATGTTATGCTATGTAAATTCAGTTTTTAATCCTTTTTCGCAAACCTATTTCCTTTTTTTCTTGCAAAATATAATCTATTAATTTGACGTAATGAATTAAAGAAATTATTAGACAATTCTTCAGCAATTCTTCTTACACTCAAAAGTTCATGACAATAAACGAAATAATAGGTCACGGAAAAAGATTTGACTTTTGCTGACTTTTCCGTGACTACGTTACTAGTACAGTTTTACCATTTTAAGATTTAATAGACAAAGTGTCATTTGAACGTTTCAGCAATTCCATCAGGCGATCAGAACGAAGTGAAATCAACAGGTAACAAAGTTACACGGTCAAAATGGAGGTGCACAAAAAAAAACTCGTAATTCATAAAGTTAGAGGTACCGATGTCTAGATGTGCTAGAGGCATGGTAGAAGTTCGATCAGCCAGCGCTGCAAATACTACACTTCTATGTCCATACACGCATCTATCCAACAAACTTATACATATATCTATTGGACAACTCGAAGCATTAAATTCCCATGTATATATGGAACGAGAAGGACATCGGGATATAGAGAACGGGTGGGATACTGCGTCGGAGTGCGCGGATCACGTCCTCCTGCGGTCAATGCATATACACGGAATATACACAAGGTGCATATATAGAGATCCTCGACGACGAAAGGGATTCTAAAGGATGGACGGGAGAGACTGGGAGGGAAGGACGGATGATGTGCAGAGGAAAGGTGTGCGAATGGGCCTCGAGGGTGAGCCGGCAGATAACCTTGAGCCGCCGCGTAACTCGACTCACCAAAGCGATCCATGATCGGATAGAATGAGAGAGGAAGTCACAGATATAGAGGAATATGAAGATATGTAGATATGGAGAGAGAGAGAGAGAGAGAGAGAGAGAGAGAGGGAGAGAACAGCTTGGAATCGTCCTAAGTACGAAGCATTTAGGTACTTCTGGGATTGCGCGAGGACCTCTGGGGGAGGTCCAGCAATTCACGGGAGAAGAGGGAAGTAGGTGTATCGAGGACTGAGGAGAGAGAGAGAGAGAGAGAAATCGTAGGGACCTAGTTTGAGTGAACGTGGGACGAGTTGGTAAGGGACAAAGTCAATTTTAATACCGTACGCTTGTATCTCGTGACAGTTTTAGTCTAGACTGATTGCGGAAGGGAAGAGTTACAAAGATCACTGTATCGAATCAGTGGACATTGCTTTAAGGAGGTTCATCAGGTATTTAAAATTTTCTATTAACGTTATTTTATCAGATCATTAGTTAAATATTGTATATATTAATTTCAAACAACGTGCGCTGTCTAAAAAATGCGAAGGTCCCGCTATCTTAAATAATGGAGGTTAGTCTGCTCAAGCTTAACTATTTTGTAGAAAAAACATATAAATTATAAGTTTTATAATTAAGCTAGCGAGTTGTACTAGGTCTCAAAATATTCGCTAAATATTCTTTTACGTCGTATAAATCGTTCGTTAATAACTATACAGTTCAAGTTAAAAGTCTAGAATAATGCAACTTTATATGTATAAGACTGAATGTTAAATTGCAAAAATTTATTTTAATAATATCTCATTAGTAAGGGTACTAAATAACTTAAAAATTTAACACATGGTTTAATATACAATAATAAACTTGTATTTATAATTTCATCAAAATCCGTTCGTTAATTCTAAACCTGATGAACCTCCTTAAGTGTATGTCTTGTTGTCGGAACTAAAAATCTATTCGTACACTAAGCCAAAGTACAGACTTTAGAATAAAGAAATAATTACTGTTACATTACTGGTAAAAAGTAAGTATCAAGACTTTTTATTCGAATCAGCATACTCACTCATTTTCATCCATGTGAAAAATAATCTAAAACGTAATTCATCAAAACAGAAAACGTTTACTGCGCTAAATATACTGTAAATCAATCACGTTAATCCATTCACTAAAGTATCAACGCGCGTGTTTCACTATTCACATCTAAACTAATTTCATGAAAACAATACAAATTCAATTCCATTTCGAGCCGCGCACTTCACAGTCAAGTAAAATTAGATAAACAAATAATTAGACGTGAGTGTTATACGAAGTCATCATCGGCCTACTTGCAGGTATAATAGTACTTTCCAGGGCTAGATCAGTCGACGCGCAGCATCCTCGATGGCGCCAAAGGAGCGGTATATACATTTGCAGCATGGCCCGGCGACTGCTATCCAGTATAGAAGGAGAGCAAGCCGGGAGAATCGAGAGGGTTATCAGAGGAGTTATCGCGTCCGATTGGCGAGGTCCATACGAGCGACGAAACCCGCGGCTCTGCTGCTGGCGTAGTGAGGACACGGAAATGAAATTTGAAGCCGCAGTTCGCCGAACCATTAACGAGGCTATTCGACGCGAGCCTCCATCCTAGTGGAAAGGGGGAAGGGGGAGGTTAGCCTGACCGAGAGAGCAACGGCTAGTGTAGTATCCGCTTGTATAGCCTCGGCAGCTGATGGTAAGCGCAGATATGCACCGACTGACTCATATACATCCCACCTCGACTTCCACCCAGACTCTCATCCTACTCTCTCTCTCCCTTTGCATTATATAGAATAGTCCGAATCCTTGTGTTTTCTCACTCATACTCTCGACATAGATTTCGATACGAGTACAGTTGGGAAGTATCGAGGGCCGTTTGTCTTGATAGGCTTGTAGGTGCTATAAGCGATATACCGGGGGGTTCGTGATTTTATTATTCGATGTGGCAAGATATTTGTCGCAATTGACCTGCTGATTATTGATATTCTATCGTGCTTTTTATTTTGAATTTTGTTCCAAGTGCTTTTCGCCGTTTGTAAAACGAGGGGATGATTGGTTGAATAAGAATGGACAAAAATGAGCTTATGTAGATATGACCCCCTGTTAAAGAACTAGATTGAGATGGATTGGGTTAAATGTAAACATTATTGCGTAGTAGTATTGATTATTTTGTAGTGATGTATTTTTTTTAATTTGTATTGGTAAATAGAGATACATTTGGAAAGCTTACTGAATCCTAGAATCTACAACGGGTTCAAAATTCATTCCGATGTTCTCTAAGGTTGAGGTCTATATACTTTAATTTTAAATCGAGTATATTGCGAATAAAACGTACTTAATACTAATTTTAATTTCCTTATCTTTTGCGAAGGAAAATGTCTAAGGGTTTGTTTGATACAGTCTCCAGTATCAGTCCGCAATAAACGAACTTTGACACTAAAAACAATATTCAAGTTCCAAACAGTAGTAGAATCATCTTCAATCTTACTATATATATGATGGAAATGCTATTGTGGTATGTTAAGTGCCAGTACACACATTTTCAAGTAGATTCTATTATCTCAGGTCATTCACTTATGATGTTTGCATCTAAGAAAGACCAATAATAAGTAAAATCTGTCGATGACAATTTTTAATGTAATAATACATTTTTTTCATTATACCAATAAAAAAATGTTATTTATGTTCCGTTTATTTTATTTCAATTGATCCATTTGTGTGAAAAAGGTCGCTGAAAAACGTCTTATTGTGTCAATATCGCGGGAAACAAGTCAGTCCCGCTTGAGAGTAAACGACGCGCGTTCACGCAAGGCGTTATCAACGAAGTTTTGTGCAATAAAGCATTATTTATTTACTAAAGTGTTGAACAAGTTATTTATAATCATCCAGCTCTCCTTAATTGGTTGGTTGAGGCCGCGTATAAAGTTAAAAGTAGTATTTGTTTTCTTATAAGTGAAGAAGCGCGGATAAGAGCACACGTGGTCACCGCTCGGTATTTTCTCGTTTCGGCATTATTTCGTACGGGATTTAATAATATCCTTCGAGCCGGATAGAGTTGAGCACGGCTCAGCTAAGGTTTCATCGAAGGAGATCGCACGAGTTTTCGGATGTTTAGTAGGAGCAACTATCGGTCAACAATGGCGTGTCAGTATACACAACTAGCAACAAACTCAAATTCTTGGAAAAGTGGGGACCGCGAGAACCGGCGCCAAAGCTTCCCGGAGTGCGAGGGAGAAACATGTTTCGCTTCGACATCTTTGTTGGTAAAGCGCGGTGCAAAGAAGGGCGCTACTGTTTCCCATAGCGAGACAGAGAGAGAGAGAGAGAGAGAGAGACAGAGAGAGCGAGATAGAGAGAGAGCGAAAGATATCGGCCTAGCCAAGGGGAAGTATACGTTACACTTCGAGTACGTGCATATAACCTACAAGCAACAGGGCATTTCCAAGAAGCAGCATCAGGCTTCCGGACAGCATTTTGCATCCGAGCAAAGGTTTAAACGATAAATAATGTCTGAGAAACGAATTAAAGGGTTAGAGTCCCTGAGGAGGAGCCGGAGCGGGCTCGAAACGTCGGGCATATTTGGGTGGTGGGGGGCGGTCAGATTGTCCTTTACTAATAAATGTTTTTTCAGGGTTAAATATAAGTTTATTTCAGATTCTTCGTGGGTGATTGTAAACAAGGGCAATCTGATTGTCCATTAATATTTATTAGACTGTAAGACCGATAGAAAGATCTTTGTCAGTTTATAGTAGTTTATTACACTTTTTACAGACGCCACAAATTCAGTAGAAGAGGAAAAGCTGTGAAACGAATTAATAACACTATTATCCAAGGGATCAGGATTCAACCTTAGAAAATGGGCCTCAAATTATGGCGAGTAAAAATTTATTATTTAAAACTGACCAGTCGACGTGGCGTCTGGCTTCAGCAAACTAGACTTAGTCGAAATCCCAATCTTTACATCACGATTATTCAATAACTGTACCGCTGAGCATACTCATTCGGAATTATCATATGTATTATATTATTTTACATAAGCTGCTAGATTTTTGTAAAGATTCACTGTTTTATTATTCAATAATATTAGTATAAATTTCACTTTTCGAGTTCGTTTCCTATGCTTCCCATGTTAAATATCAAAACTTTCAAACGTTATATCTCCATTTCAGTACCGCTGATCATTCTAAAAATTTAGCAGCTTCTGGCAAATAACGTCATAATCATCTCCTGAAATTTTCAAAAATATTCACTTTCTTCAGTTATACTCGACTACTACCTTAAATAAATTAAAGACGCTTGGAATCAATTGGTCTCCTCAGCAATATATCCTCTCTTATATGCCTTTAAAAACGTTGAAATTGCTAAAATTACTAAGCGTACTATTCTGCCCGAACTAGCATTGCTTTTCGATTCGTTAGGGTTGGTGGGTTCGGCCATAGTGATGGCTAAGATTTTACCGGGGAATCTGTAGAAAATCAAGCAATAATGGGATGAGAGATTACCTATAGATATTGCCACCAAGTGGGTGCGCTTTAGGCAGAAGCTGCTGCAATTGGATCAAATACGAATGGATCGGAAAATACTTATTATGAACCATGTATGCCTATAACTGCATGGCTTTTGTGATGCCAGCGACAACGCTTACGGATCCTGCATCTACTTGCGCTCTGAGGACTCTGTAGGAAATGCGAAGTACATCTCGCGTGCTCCAAATTTCGAGTTGCACCTCCAAGCAAACTATCCCGGGGTTGGAATGGTGTGCTGCCCAATTATTATCTAATTGGTTGCAGACCGTGAGATCGTCGCTGAAAATTAAAATTGATAATATGTTTATCTGGTCTGATTCCATAATACCTCCACATTGGATCCAAGCACCTATTCATATTTTAGAAATCTTCATCGCGTACAGAGTGGCCAACATACAGGCTGATACGTATAATCCGGCTGATCTGATATCATGTAGTTGTATGCCACAAGAGCTTGTAGAACTTAGAAAAGTAGTCAACTAGCGCGTCACCTTAGTTCATAATCCATTGTTCCTTAAATACTCCAGTATGACAAAGCTCAAGAGGATAGCAGCTTATATTCGGAAATTCTATTATAACACGAGAAGTTGAACTGAAAAAAAATAGGCGAGTGCGTTTAGCAATTCAAGAAAAACTATCCGATGAAGATATAAATAAAATTCGAACTGAAAGACTATTAGTTTGTAAGGTTAAAAAGTGAATACGTTTAATAGTGTCCGAGTTATCACATGCTATGAATTGTATTATTAAAACAGTGCAAAGAGAAATGTTTCCGAAAGAGTGGCGCGGATTGAGAGCAGCAAAATCATTGCCCAGTATAAGCAAATTATTAGCTTAGGTATACCATTCCTAGATGACGAGGGTTCTCACCAAGCACTACGTACATCGCTCAATTGCCGTAATCTCAACATATCGTTCGAATCAACTAACGATTCAGCTCAAGTCGCTTCAAGCCCAAAGCCCAAAAGCTTCAGCCAAGTGAATTTTCCACACTTCGCAAAATTTAACGACGTTGAACCGCTGATCCTTAAAAACTATGGAAAATGCCGCGTCCACGGAGTCGAGAGAGAGAAAAAAAGGGGAGACTACTGCGCCCCAAAAAACCGAATGGAAAAATGAAACGCGTGTATTATATACGTACGGCTTTTCGTGTGCTCACCAGGTGTATGCATACATGCATGCATAAAGCTGCTGCGAGTGCAATGCCTGCGGTATTCCCATATCTATATTCTCTCGAAATGCTACGATAAAATCGAACCTCACTGCTGCTGCGTATTTTCGCAGCTACCTCCTGCGTATACATTCTATTATCCTTTTGCCACTGCGAACGCGGGCGTTCGTAGCCACGAGTAAGACTCGATTTGATTCGATTTAATTTGTCCGCATCACGAAAGTGTACTCGACGATTAAACGAAGACTATTGAAAATAGAAACGTAAAGTACTTTGTATATACTCGAATAGTACCAGCATGCTCATACATATGACTAACCAACAGAAGTAGAAAAATAGAAAAAGTTAGTCAGTGCATCGAGGTCCCTCGACTACGAGAGACTTCGAGGAGGACCACTGACAGTCCGAAGACGCGACCTCCCTGCAGCAATCCTCCTCAGTGCGCTCCCTTGGCGATCCTCCGAACACGTACCGTTAGCAGCTAAGTGGGTACTCGCCCGCGACTTAGTGTGATTTCCCCCCCCCCCCCTCTCTCTCTCTCTCTATACCGAATTGCATCGATTGCAGCGGGGAAAGGAGACACTTAAGAGGGCATATTGCCAGTGGTAACTGGAGAGCCAATGCGGAACTGAGTCTAGATAAGGACCCCGAAAAGTCATTTCCATCGGCTCTTATAAGGACTCCTTGTCGATTCCCAAAGCTAATGGTATACAAGTTGATTTTAAGAAAGACAAGCATTGAGTATGTTCAGAATGAGGACGCCAGTCCCAGGTCTATAAGTCATAATGGTAAGTTTGTTTTGTCTGAAGTATCGCTCCTCCAGAATAACTAGGATAACACGCAATTGGCATAGATATTCATAATATTGAAAATAATTGTTTCATTGATATACATAACTAAAAATTTTAATAAATTTATGAATTAAAGAATATCAATGGCAGATTCAAAAATGTTTTTATTCAAAATCTTAATTGACAATATTAGACAAGTTATGTTATCAGTTTTATATCTATATGATACGAATAATTAAAAACTTAATATGAAACATAAATTTCAGCCGCCATTCGTCCTAGTCTACTCAAAACTCGCATAAAAGTTAATGTCCAATTTAAAAAGGTGCACCGGGCCACCCGAGCTTTAACGATACGACATGCATGCGCAAGAACCGCGAAAGCTCTTGATTTTCTAGCAGTCTCACTTTTTAGCTTAACCTCTTCTCTCCTCTCTCTCTCTCTCTCTCTCTCTCTCTCTCTATTTTTCTCTTTATTTCCCTCCTTTTCTTGCCTCGCTTCTCGACTCCGCAGTGCTTTCGCTGCTAGAATTTCGTTAAGTCCGGCATTAAAACCCGACTCGACTCGAGGTGAGCGGCCCGCGGACGCGCCGACACCCTCGACGAGGCAGACGCCGCGGAATTACAACGTTCTATTTCGGCAAAGAGGAATGAAACTTTGCTGCTCCTCTGTGTCCTCGTCGTTCATTTACATGCGCTCGGATGGAGATGAGGGAAGAGAGACTGCTGCTGTCGCTGCCGCTGCTGCCAGCCCCAGGAAAGAGGTGTCGAAACGTTTTGACAAAGATGGAAAATTTGTTTAGTTGTTCTTAGGACTGAAGCAATTTGCGAGTTCGAGACTTCCATTGAATTAATCCACCCAATGACATTCATCTTGTAATGGTATTTTTATTGCTTCGCGCAGTCAATTTGCGTTTCAATCGATTTCGGTAACAAGCTATCTCGGTGACAATAAGAGCGCATTGCACTATCTGCGTGAGTGGTTTATACCAAGCAAATTCCATTTTCCCAGTAGGACAGCTTTCTTTATCAAGGAAGCTATATTGCACAGAGCTAGTTAAAAATACTCTGCAGTTTTGGGATTAAAATCTTGTTCACTTGACTCACGGCAGCCGATTAAAATTCATCTTAATAAATAACATGTATAATGTACTGTGCGTTTTTAATTATAAATTTTAATCATATCTGTAAACTAGAGATACTCGTTAGATTACTCCATAACTAGATCATCAATACACACTAAAATGAACTTAGAACAATGATATGAGTCCAATTACACAAATTAGAAATAAGAGTGTGCAGGGAAAATAGATGCTTTGGAGGGCACGGCACGTAGCGAATATCAGAATGAATTCTATTGTGGAAGTAGGCACTGTTTAAAAAGAATAGCGATGAGGGCAAGTGTGGAGAGCAGGTAAGCGAAAGAGTAGATAGCGAAAGTAGGAAAAGAAGCAGCGAGAAAGGGTGTAACGAGTGAAGTGGGTTAGAAAAGCAAAATAAAAAGAGAACGCAAGGGTCTCAAGAGATGGAGTGAACCTCGAGTGGTTGCTGCTGGGTTGCGCTCCAAGGCCTTCGAATCACCGCAGATGGAGGGAAACAGCAAAGAAAAAGAGATGACGAAACGACGGCAAAAATAAAGAAGACGAGGAAAGAGGCCGTCTGAAAAATGCAAATAAAAGCGACAGAAGAAAGTATGACGGAGAATGAGAACGTCAAAATTAAAAAAATTAAAAGTTCATCATATGCAATATATATATATAGGCATAATTGTATTTATTATGTATGTTAAAAGAATTTTATGTTTTTCTTTCATGTGATGGACATTCAAAAGAATTTTTATTTTTCCAAACACTTGACTATATCATTTTTTAATAAAATATATTTCATAATTATTATTTGTATTGTAATTAATAATTGCAAATTTAATATTTAAAAAAATTATAATGTATACTTACGGCTGAAAGAGCTTTTAATTACCTATACACAATTTGAAACCTTATCTTTTAAAATAACTTGCGACGTTCTTTTTTTATTTTGAAAATATCAGTTTTCATAACTTAGGTGTAACTATAAAAAATTCAATAAAGAGAATTTTCTAAATTTTCAAGTATAAAGTTTGGTTATTTTTTGAGAAAATAATGAAAGCTGTATATTGTTACAGACATTGGGTTAAAAAGTTTGAAGATATTTTAGCTTTTTGATGTTTAAATTTTGCTTTTAAACTTTATTAATTAAGGAATGATTTGATGGATTCAAAATATAGTTTTTTTAATTATACAAATTAATATATGTTTAAATATTTTTGGTTATGTTATAGTCAAAGATAAGGACATTTTTTCATGTAGTTTTATTACTTAATTTATTTATATATTATATATAAATTATATATTACATATATATTGAAACAAATAATTAAGTTTGAGGAAGGAACTGTAATGATATTTTTTTGTATTTAACTTTTCAATGGATACAAAGCTTCCTGCACGGGGAAGTAAAAAAGTGGGAGCAGCTGCAGCAGTAGCAACATTGACACGGCAAAGGTAAGACTCGTTCTGACGTAATGGGGGTAGCGCTCGAGCAGCGGCTCGCGGCGACGTAGCGCGAAAAAATAGTAGAAGAGCCGTAAATCCGAAATGTCGCGTCCGCCGCAATGTCGAATCGTGTATAAAAGCTGGGCTCTCGCGAGTACAGGGCACTGCAACCCAGGAAGCAACTCGAGCGCCGGTATAAACAGAGAGACGCGGAGACAGAGAGGCGCCACAGAGAGTCATTCGACAGTTGAGAGGTCGAGTGGGAGAGAGAGAGAGAGAGAGAGAGAGAGAGAGAAGCTGCACTATGCAGCATCACGGGGGGATGCGATGCCTTCGCCGAGAGCCTCGATCCTGCGGATACTCGGGGGGTACGAGAGCTGCCTGGGATACTCTGGCCCCGGCGAGAGCGGCAATCGTAATAATCTGCAGTAGCCCGTTTCCATAATCGTAAAGCCGATCTCCCGAGCGGTGCTCCAGCGCAACCTGCTTCTAACTCCCTCTCTCGCGCTCTCACTCTCGGCTCTGTTGCAGCCACTACTTCACTCTCTCTTTCTCTCTCTCTCTCTCTCTCACTCTCTCTCGCCCGCTTGCTCGTTCGCTCCCTGTGCTTGGCCGGAAATTTTGGTTGATTAGGGATTTACGTAAAAGGGGGATTCGCCGTTGATGGTACATATAGTTATAATCGAAGAGCCGCGGCCCGCTGCCGCCCGCGCCGCCGCCTGCGTGTAATCTGCCTCGTTAACATATTCTTCTGCGAGCGTTGGGGGGAAAAAAATTGGATTTTATGGAAATGGAAATCCCTCGGTCCTTCGACGATCCGCGCGCGGTAAGCCTGAAAAATGTACTTAACTTGGCGGGAATTTGTCTGCCAAGTGGATGAACAATAGAGATGGATGAATTGTTAATTTAATGAAGATGCTGTAAAAGGTATACTTATCGGTGCGGGTTGTTCTTTTGGAAGAGCGAATGCTCATGGTTTGAGAATGGAATAAAGTTTACTCTATTCTTTAAAATCCAGAAGAATTGTTAAATCTGCTGAGAGTTACAAAATCCGGAAAATAGTTGAATATTAAAGATCTCCCTTTACAACGTGACATGCATATTTCTAGTACAGCTTTTCATATTCTACGTCACATAAATGTTTTTTTAAGACGTCGTGTAGGTACGTGACTGATATTCTAGGATATAATATTTTTAGATTTCAAATAAATATATTGAGTAAACTATGAAAATAAAAAATATAATTCATTTTTATTTTACAGTAATTACGTATATTTTTATCACTGTAGTGTTTATTGTTTAAAACAATGAACATCAAAAATACGTGGGTTCATTTTTAATATAATTTTCAAAGATTGTGTAAATTCAAATGGTGGTGGATGTAATGTAAATATAGAAACATATTTATGGAATATTCGAATACGGATTCCAAAAGGAATTTTTCCTTCTATACAAAGGGTTCGATACCAGGAAGCACTTCATTTCAACTTCACTGCTAAGTGATTTTTCATTTTGTATTTATTATTTTAAATTATATTTAAATTATCCCTTTTATTTATATAAGGATTTAATAGTATCTAATCGCCTTTTACGTTATAGAATAAAAATTGTGTTTTATTTTAGAAGTCACGGTTATTGTTCCTGGTCTGTAACTAGTATTGCAAAGAAGAAAAATAGGAGTTACAATTAAATAAAAATATTTCACAACTTGATGTGTAACAAAATATACTGGGTTAAATGCTCTGAAAAGCTAATATTTCAGGTACGGCAATTTAGCCGAAGCAACTTTTTTGATTGTACAAAGTTTAGGGAAAATTCATGCAGTAAAAATGTTTACTATGCTATCAGAGCGAGTTATGGAGTTCCGCACTTATTGTTTTCGAATACAATTTTTTACTGTTACGAGGCGCGTATTCATAGCACAGGCGCAACGAACGAATTTCATAGGCGGCTACTTTTAATTCTCACTCAGCAAGTTTGCGAAACAATTACACGCGAACGATAGTTTGCTCTCAAGTCATTTACTTTCCGCTTCCACCACCTTTATTACAGATTCTACAATTTTTATCGAAGCCAATATGAGCTTTCATCTTTTTCCCCTGTCCCTCGTCCCTTTTTCCGCTTTTATACCTTCTCTCAATTTTATCTCCGTCGCTTACTCGTGTCAGCTCCACCTCTACCCTTTACTACCCCACGGATTTTCGCGGACGTGACCTCAAATCGATTGCCCTCGTCGGTTGATCTTACGATTGTCCCTGCGCCCCGGATGTCTCGTATTTCCTCGTCTTGATTCTCCTTTCATCTCTTTTCTTCATTTTCAATCTATCTCGCTTAGTCGCTGTATTTTTGCCAATCGCTTTCTCCGACCGCTTTTCATACCTACGTTTTCGCTTATTTTTCCGACACATTTTCTCAATTATTTTTAAAATTATTATTCTTCGTTACAGTGTTTGGTTATTTAAATTAGATATTATAATGAAATCGTTTGTTTTATTTCTTAAAATAATATAAAGATTTGTGAGCGGGGAGTATGTTTTTTACACAATTTTCAACATCTTCAAAAAAAAACTGCTTTTAAAAAATAAATTATTCTTTTTTACAAATTTAAGTATGTATCTCCACCAAGACTGAATGTGGCATTTGATTCGCAACTACTTTACTGCTACTAAAATTTAGCTCGCGAAAAGTGAGGCCATCATCATCATCATAAAACTCTTCTTTTCTTCCATTTCCTCTGTCGCAACATGACTCAAAAGAGTCTCGATCGCCCGACAATCGTAATCGCGGCTGTCGCGCAATGTCGAGAATAAAGTGTCTTAGCACGTCGTCTATGTCGTCCATTCCTCGTTCCATTCGAGCTTAAAGCTGCACCGCATCCCCTAATTGTAATGACAGGCAAGACTCAGGGCGGGCTACACGTACACGAGCGACTCGTACCGCGCGAGCGACGCGACGTCGATAATACAAGTCGACCACCCCGCCGATATCCCGGGCTTCTCTACCCCCCCTCACGTATATACACATCTATATAGACACGTACACGCGTACCTGCAGTTTGATACGTATATATGTATATATATATATATACATTCGTATTCTCTTATCGGGATGGACCGATCGTCCCGAGGTCTGCGCAAATTTAACAAGGCAAATTGCAATCGGCCCTCGCCCTATAGCTATGAGCGCTTCGGGGTCCATCGCCGCGGTTATGCATTTTTTTTTGGTTTTATTCCTTTTCTCTCTTTGCTCTGCTTTTTTTTCGTGGGGAAAAAAATGGGTGTGGAGGAGTGGACGTGATATGGGAGAGCTAATTTTTCTCGTTTGTTTGATTCCATCGATTCATAGGTTTCATAATGGGATATAGAATGTGGGTTCTATACGTGAAACAACTGGCCAAGGGCGCAGGTATTCGCGGATAAAAATAAATTGAAATGATTGATGCGCGCGTGGTAGAGAGAGATTAAAACTTATTTGTGGGTATCGATTGGGATGGGGTAAAAATAATAACAGGGGTGCATTTTAACACATGCTCATAAATGGATCGATTGATATAGCATTAATAATTGAATGGCTATTTCAATTTCCCCAATCAAAACTTTTTAAACCACACACATAGAGACACGGAAGTAAAACAAGTTGATAATAAGGATATAAGTTGAGTAACACTCGGCAATCAAATCAACAGCTAAAATTATCAGTCTTCTATTACGTGATATGCATTGAATGGAAAAATGAATTCTCTCAGTCCTTCTCTGTATATTGAGTATACTGAGCTCAGCTATACTTATTTACAAACACATTTTTAAGAGTATTTATATTGGATATACGAAAGAGTAAGAATGATAATGCATAGTAAATCGTAGGACTTCCAATGATCGTATAATGTAGATAGGAGAAGAAAATAAGTGCATGTGTGCATTGCGCGAGACGATAATCTCCTAAAGTGCAGCACACGTATATACATATGCATCAATCGGTGTCGTTCTTTTTAGCATTGTCGAGATTGGGAAGGCCATTAGTAGCAATTCGAGGGTCGTCGCTTTATTTGCAGGTTCACTCTAGCTGCTGCTTTACCTTTTTCCTGCACATTTCCCACTTGATACCCAGGAATTTTCGAATGCGCGTCTCTTGCCCCTAACCATTCGATGTGTCCATCTCTTCTTTCTTCTCTCTCTCTCTCTCTCTCTCTCTCTCTCTCTCTCTCTCTCTCTCTCGCTTGTATAATATGTAAAGAACTACCAACATAATATTTTTTCAGATCCTTTAATAATTTTGCTTTGTCTATGGAGTTGCAACTTATAATAAAAATATAAAGTGATTCGATAAAGACAGTCCATAATTGCGATAGTAGTTTTCATTCAACAAACATCTATAGAAAACTCCGGCAAATGAGAATAATTTGGGGAAAAGGCAAAAAACTACAATAAGCTATCAACAAACTATATGAAATTGATGCTATGGCCTTTTGAAAAAATCAAGATATTCGCGGAAAATTCGATAGTATTCAAATCGCTGATGTTTAGTTGCTTTATTTACAACTTGAGAAGAAATGGTTTCTTAAAAAAGGTTAAAAACACATTTGTAAGCTAAGTGTAACACAAAAACTACCGCTTGATCAAAGAACGCTTGTAACCCCATTTAAAAACCCAACAAAGTGTACTCTTGATAATCATACTATCACAAAACAAACTTACTTGTAAGTTTAGCACGGCTTTTATGCTCTGTAAAGAAATTTTTCCAAAAAAACAACTTTCAAGGCGAAGATAAAATTTCGTATTTTATATATCTATAAACAACGGCATAAACTACCTCACAATATGAGAAGAGACAAATTGTGACTTGACGTTGCAACAGGAACATTTGCTTGTGGTGTAGGAAAATTCACTCCTGGAGCTGAAAATCTTAGCTGCAAATAAAACTTCTATAGGTAAATTCTTTACAGCTATTTTTAATAGATCTCTTATTCAAATACTTATTTTCTAGGCTTTGTTGCTAACCATATTCTCTCTGTACAATATTCAATTGCTAGAATGGAGAAATAACCAGAAATAGCATACAACAAAACCGGTACTAGATGAGCTATTGTTTTTTAACAGCTACGCAAGTTACAAGCAAACATTTGGTAACATAGGTGTTCCTGATTCCTGGGTTATTCACTAAACAGTTAGAAATCAAGGAAGTTAGAACCTGCATAAAACCTATACTGTTTGACCTACATTCCTAAAAGTATTCCTAGCAATTATGTACCTAAAGTTAGCCAATATGGCTGATTTTACCATTCCTAAAACCCTTATATATATATAATAACAATAGTAATAAATAAAATAAATATATAAACAACAAATAAATAAAAATTATCAAAAAGAAGGAAGATCAAAAGACCACTGCAAAACATTACTTAGATTTTATGAAAAAGATACAATTTAGAGACAATTGTGGTTAATGCGATTTTAAACACGTTACCTAAAATCGTAACGTTGCAAACAAATAAGTTCGGTCTGTTAAGAAGAGAATTGAATTGTTTGAAAAAGGTACGAATCAAGAACCTGACTTGAACACTGAATGCAAACTATATGTGCAAATACTTACTCTCGTTCAGCTCTTCTCTTATTTTTTCGTATTCTGATATACATTTTTCTGATACTTTACCCTCAGTTTTTGATATCAAACCTAGGCTTATATTCAGATTAAATATACTGTTTAAAATCTATTGTACTTCTCTTTTTGAGTTGATAAAAAAGCCAGTAAAGCTGCTGATTATCGCTTCGGCATCGGGTCTCAAAAGATTCCAACCAACACCTTCAGGTAGACTAGCTGAGATCCTTTTCTTACATGCCTTACAGTAACCTTTTTGCAGCATATACTCGGTTACTATTGGCTTAATTTCTGGCAGCTCCACCTTTTGATGTATAGTGTCTTCTTCTAAAATAACTTGGCCTCCGCACACATACATCGAATCACTCGAGCACTTCACAATCTCATTTGCTTCTATTAACTCTCGCTTGTGCGCTTCATGTCATGGTTGCCTTCCTGAATTCCTGTTATTCTTCTTTTTTGTTTTTTTACATCTTGTGATGGTGGTAGAGATAAATTTTTTGTATTTAAACCCAGCTTGTCTTGTAACTCTATTACTTCCTTTCTAAATTTTTCTATTTCCGCTTTGAGATTGGCATTTTCTGACTCTAACACCACAATCTTCTCTTGCAGCACTTCTATCATTAAACCCTCTCTATCTAGCTTATCTTCTCTATACCACTATACCATTTTTGTAAACTACTTTCTTATATCGTGAACGGTTACTAGAAAAGCTTTCGAACTACGCAAGGGTATCTTTTTGCCTTTACTATTTCTTTATTGTTTTAAGGCAACTGTCTGAGCTCCTTTGCCTTAGCATTATATCTCCACTTTCTGCAAGTTATTCCATTAAGTAGTAAAAATATTAGACTTGTTGCAAAACTAAAAAAAAAAAGACCAAAGATAGAGCAGATTGAACTTACAGTAAAAACAGAACAAAAAAACTCCAACAATAAATTGTACAAACTTCATCAGGTTAACTTTAACTTAAGATAACATAAATCAAATTTTCTTGCTCAAAGACCTTACTTTTTCTCCAGTCCAGATCCTCACCTTCCTGTAATTCTTGTGGAAGATTTTCTGCTACCCACTGCTTCTCTTCTTGCTAAACCTTGATCCAGGGCTGTTCTCATTATCAGCAACACTATGACACCTGACTATTCTTCTATTTTCTTCATTAGTGAGAACAGCAACTTTTAGATT
Organism: Megastigmus dorsalis; assembly: GCA_900490025.1. NCBI lineage: Eukaryota > Metazoa > Arthropoda > Insecta > Hymenoptera > Megastigmidae > Megastigmus > Megastigmus dorsalis. The sequence goes on from UELU01137168.1 coordinate 54,983, forward strand.
TCCACAATTGTCAAAACGAAAATAGACTCTTTCATCTTCAACTAATATACCTGCATCATGTGCGGTAGAAAACATACCAAAGAAGAATGTAGGAAAAAAGCCAGGCTTATTAGCCGAATGCAAAAAAGATGGAAAGTTGTTTAAAAAACCTACAAATTGTCTACTAAACTCATCACAACCTCCACTTAATAAAGCCCTAACTAATTCACGATCTTCACTATTACCATGCATAAATACTCCTATTTGTTAACAACTGCAGCAGGCGAAATACTAACACCAGTACCCACTAACGTAGATTGAGGACCTTCAGAACTAGCAGAGGATAAACTCAAGTTTTTCGCCGATTTGCACAACTTTTCTATTAAATTAGAGGAGCTAGTTGCACCTACCATCTTAGAATCCCTTGTTTTGTCTAAACTATTTGCTATCCTCTTGTTTAATGATTCAAAGCTTTTGTTTGAACAACAATCTTTAGCAAACTTTAAAATATCTGAGGCCAAATCAACTTTTTCACCATCTCCAGTACTTCTAGTATCCTTGCAACACTCCCAATCTACAATCAAATTTACAATTGCATTATGCATTGCAAGAAAGGTAAGCAGATCTTTAGAAGAATCAAGTACATTTACTTTATGTCCTTCAAGCTCACTACACTTCCAAAGACTGGTAATAGCTGACCTTGCTTCATTTCTGTTATCCAAGTCATAATCTTTAGAAATCACAACAGATGAAAGCGAAGAGTAGAGTTCTGCATACCCACGACATGGTAAAATTTCCCCTGCCTGAGATCCTGCACATTTCTTGGTTAAGTACTCTATAAAACGTTTGACTGTACGAAGAAGACCATGCGCTACTAGTACGCGAAGAGACAAATATATTACACCTCTACTTTTATCATCTCGTAGAACAAGCAGTGAATTGTGATCTACCATTTCACTTGTAACTTTATCCAAAAGGAAGTTTAAGGTAGAAGCAAGTTTATAGCTAGATTGCATTGGAGATAATTTTGCAATAGTAGAAACTAGCAATTTTTCTCGCCCTTCTTTCACTAATTTTTCTTCAGAACACAGACGATTATAGAAGTGTTCCACTCCCTTACTCCACTTGAAATCTACAGTCTTATTAAATCCATCTTCTGCTTCTATATTTTCTCTAAGGTTGCCTGATTCTTGATCAATCCAGAAATTGAAAACAGGATTACGTCTTCCCATGGAACTTAACAATTCAACTCTTGCAAGCTCATCACTGCAAGCTACATTCCTATCTTCCTCACATGCGCCTTTATGAGATAAGTTAGATCTAAAAGACTCTAACGCCTTGTCAAATAATTGCTTAATTTCACTCTCTACACACTCAATACATGCTATTTTATATATAGCAAATGGATTCAAGACACCTGATTTAGCTAATTCTCCTACCAATTTAGCAACATCTAGTGTCGTACCTGACCAACAAGATTCATTACAAAATACATCACATAAACGTTCTGATTGTCCAACTGTCAGACTTTCGACTGTCACAGGGTGAGCCTTTATCCATTCCTCAATAGCCAAAATTCTATCATCTTTAACAGCGTTCTTCCGCTTATTTATTACTTTACCAGAGCTGATCTCTTTATCCTTTTGAGGACCGGAATTGGGACGAGATCTTTTGCTTGGGCCTGCCTTACCCCTCAAATCTTCCGTTCCACGTTTAGTTTTGCTTTTTGGCATCTTATTACCTCGAAATCAATTTTTTTTTTTTTTTTTTTTTAAGGCTCAGGAGGGGAAGATCTTTGAAAAGACGCCCAAGATGGAATGGGCAGTGCCGGATTTGTACCGGCTAAAAACCCCTCCCCGTTTGGGTAACCAACCTTAAGGTTATAGTCCCCGAAAATGAAGAAATTGTAGAGAAGGAAAGGGTGTAGAAAAGGGGTGAGGGCTGCGGTGGGTACGGTGGCCATCTCGCCACGAAAGAGGGGGCGAGGGAAGCGCATAAGCATGTAGCGTGGAATGTAGAAGCCGAGGGGCGGTTGATTTTCTTTTATTTTGTGTGAATGTGAGAGAGTGTGTGTTATGTTGTGGTGTGAGTGTGTAGTTGTGAAG
>UELU01137169.1:0-11326 GCA_900490025.1 Megastigmus dorsalis
AGGTAAGATATAAGAATCAAATGTTCTCATAGCCTTCCACAACCATTAACCTTTACAGGGCAGGCATTTCTCAGTTCAAAATTTATATCACAGTAATAAAGCTAATTCATTTACCTACAAGTAGACCCAACCTGGCCAGGTAGACAACCCCCTCCAGACGGGCCCGAACACTGCAGGGTCTGAATAACTAGACCTTGTCGCCCGCCCCCTTTCCGTTCATTGGCTACACTGTTAGGTACATCTTGAGGTAGATGGACCTGATAATTTGCAGTGCCAGGGCTCAAAAGTGTATATAAAGAGCTTGCTCGACATTTTACAGTTCAGTTTCGAATCTGTCGTTGAAGGAATCTAACTATAGTATTGCTAGTACCAAAGACTTGTTAAACATTATAAAAATGGGTAACGTCAATGCTCTTCATAACACTGTAAAGTGCGGAGAGATAAATATAGTGAAGCTGCTGCTGAAGACTAAAGTGAACGTCAACTCACGAAAAGGACTTCTGCAGGAAACACCGCTGCACATTGCTGTTAAAAACAATGATTTGGCTATTACATCGCTGTTACTTCGTCATGGAGCTGACGTTAATGCCGAATTAAAAGATTTCACAACAGCGTTGCATATAGCAGTTTCAAAATGTTCCTTTGAAATGGTCGAACTATTGTTGCAAAATGGAGCAAAGGTGAATAAGCAGAAACAATTTTTGACAAAGAACCCCTTGTTTTTGGCAGTAGAAAACAGGAGTCTACGCATTGCACATGCACTTTTAAAGGGCGGAGCCTCGATACCGGATGCAACTTATAGAAGTGTATCTTTGCTGGATATAGCGAAAAAGTTGCACGATAATGAAATGGAAGCGCTGCTTAAGGTCTACACCGTGCTTAATATGCGAGAATTTTGGAAGAAATCGATTACGACAGAAAAAACTATTAAATCGCTGCCGCCTCAAGCAACCTCGCCGAAGCAACCTCGTAAGAAAAAACGGCAGGAGTCACTTCTTGTCAAAGTTTTAAAAAGAAATGCAGCGAAAACCAAAGATGCAAAATATATATTAAATATGCTTAAGTAATATATATTTTAATATACTTGTAAATAGTGATGCGTTTGTTTGTAAATTTTGTAACTACTATAAATAAATAGCCAATGTGTATTAATTTTTATGCAAATGTTAAAACCATGCATATTAGTAATTTTAAGTAGTTTAAATAATAAAGTAAGCTTATGGAATTATACTTTGCTGTTAATATACTATTTCTGTCCATTTCTACCATTTCCATTCCTTAATTGTAATTACAAATTCAAGACTGTTTTATAAGAACACTTTATTCTCAATCCCTACTAGAAATATTGGTAAAACAATATATATATATAGGTTCTCTTGGAGAATTTAGACTGGTTTTAAATCTGAAAGAAAGTAAAAATTGAGTCTAAATGAAAATGGCTTAAAATTTTAGGATTGTAATAATGTTTTAAAAAGTAAAGAATAAGAGTCAAGTCAATAGGGCAGTGCCTATATAACCTGAATGATAAATTAGTGAAGATAGAAAACCGGTCTCCTCCATCTAGCGGTGAAAAGACATAATATGCATAAGTATGAATTTTCCCATTCATATCATATTATACTGTCACAAATGATAGTTTAATATGAAATGCAAAATTCTTGCTCAACAAAGTTTCTACAAATTAAAGACTATTTTATATTTATAATCGCTCAATACAAAATCTGTTAGAAAAATTTTACTATATCGGCTCGTGGAGACCAATATAATCTTGAATTTGTAGAAACTTTGACGAGCAAGAATTTGGCATTTCATATTAAACTGGCATAAGTTACAGTATAATATTAAATGGAAAAATAAATACTTAATTTAATATCTGATAATTTAATATTTGCTTAAATATTTGATTATGGTATAGTCAAAGATATGGATAAGTGTTCATGTGTTTGAAGAGATTAGTTGGTGTAACTTCAATCTAAATAAGTTATGATAATATAAATAATAATTACTTCCATGCACACTTTTAATGAAAGTGAATTTATTTTACTTTCTAATTTTTTTCACATATTACGCAATACTGAGTTTGGATGCGAAAGTTATGTTGGTTAAGAATTTGACCTGAATAACAGATCCCTATTTATATTCCGTTAGCTAACCAACAATCATAGATTATAGTTATATAGTAAATGTTTAAAGTCATTTTTCATAAATTATGCACAACTGAATTACATAAGATAATTTATATTGACAATAAACATAATTTTAAATATTAGTGATGCGCTATTAATATTTTATAATGGTTAAGGGGGTTTTCTCGATAATTGAATTGACGATGTTAATGACTTACAAATTTATATGTAACTAGGTAAATGATTGAAGAAGTTAAAATTTCGCGAGGCTAGGGTACCCCAAAGCTGAGAATTAAATGTTTTTGTCATCGCTTTTTTAACAAGTAGTCTTATGGGAAAGATTCTATTTTTTCCAATTATAAATTAATTGACGATTACAGCTTTTCGAGTTTTTTTTTATTGTAATAGAATTTTTTTTAATTTTTAGCAATTTTCTAAATCACTATAGTGTAACTGTGAAATAAGAGGGAGTAGATATTTCGTGTATAAATCTCATTTACCCATAGATTATACATGTAGAATATACATCGACTGCACTGGTCAAATCTAGTGAATTCTGTACTTGGCTTCCTATAGTTATAAGGAGAAGCTCCTGATGATAATATAAATTGTAATTATAGATAAAGCTCTGATGATTGTGTTATGTATAAATTAATTAAGCTACTCTTATGGTCTTCACCATCTACTTTATTTTTGAATCACCCGACTTTCGATCATTTTGCAGAATATTTTAATTTTTTTGGAAAACCGAAACTGGGCATTTCAATTATATAATTTATACATAAATTAATTAATGATGACATAATTTTAAAGATTTACATTTTTAATAACCCAAGAATTATGCAAAGAAATTTTAATAATTAAATTTTAGATTTCGGTTATTATTAAATTTTCAAAAATATATGTATACTTTAAAATTTATCAATTATTATATACATAACTTTTTATAAATAACTTTTAAATTAATTTAACATTTCGAATATATTTTTAACATTTACACAGGCTGTTCAACAACCAAATATTAGATTCAACTCCGGGGAATAGTATTATTTCTACGGATTAACATTGGATCGCCGAAATCCTGAATGTCGCCAATGCTCATTTCTGTTAGAATCTCCGTTCTCTTTGAAGCGAGCCTTGTATAAACTGTCAATATTTCTTAGTCTGTTTCACATTTCTCACGCTAGATGGAAGCCTATTTTTGGGTTCCACAAGCACTTTTACATATTTTGTTTATATATAGAGGCATCTAATCGGCATAAAATCTTGCATCCAATATAGGGTTGCCCGTCATCTTACTTGCTGGACTCATCAGTGAATCCGAGGCGAAAAGCAATATTATAAATGTGTAATATTGAAAATTTTTCTCGTTTTCAATGTTTCTTTAACATTATGCATATTCTTTCAAGAGTGCCTGTGCAATCCGCAGGCTCCTTATTTCTACTGCCAAATATAAATGGCTCTTCGTAAATTTTTTCTGCTTATTGACCTTTGCTCCGTCTTGTAACAGTAGCTCGACCATTTCAAAGGAGCGATTTCTACAGCTATATGCAACGTCATTGTAAAATCCTTCAATTCGGCGTTAACGTCAGCTCCATGTCGAAGTAACAGCGATGCAATAGCTAAATCGTTGTTTTTAAGAGCAATGTGCAGAGGTGTTTCCTGCAGAAGTCCTTTTCGCGCGTTGATATTAACTTTGGTCTTCAGTAGCAGCTTGACTATATTTATCTCTCCGCAATTGACAGTCTTTCAGAATAGGTAATAAATGGATATTTCTTTCCTTACGATAAAATGCTTTTTCTCGTATTATTTAGGTATTAAATGGAATGGACACCGACGATATCTAGCCCCAAAATTTCGCATTCGATTTTTCTGATATAATTGATGCAAATGATATGCCAATTTAGTGTCATCTATATAATCTAATCTGGTAAATGTTCTAGTGGAAGCTGGGAAACAGTCTTCCATCTAGTGTGAGCTATCCGAAGTAAGCCTCGGTAATGCTTTACCCTTTTTGAAATTTTTATTTTATTTGTACTTTTCGATATACATTCCACCATAAATTTTTATTTTCCTTTACTCATCACGTAAGGTTTGATAAATGCATGCGTCTTAAGCAGTCCATTTTACAAGAGTAGTTATGAATTTAAACATCACAGTTCGATGACGATTGATAAATTCTATTCATTTTTAATAATCTAACTAATTAATCAGTATATTTAAATAGAATATAAAAAAGAATAAATAGTACGATAGTGCTTCTAAGAAGCTCGAGCCACAAGCAAGATTCCTCCATCCAAAGACAGCTCTCAGCCTTCCACTCATCGTCGCCGCATCTTCCCCTGTCCTTTCCAATCATCCATCAAGCGGTCTGCGAACTCACACACGCACGCAAACTCCTGTCTTTTGCCACGAGAGAGATATAGAGAAAGAGAGAGAGAGGAGAGGCTCGAGGTGCAGTATAAAGGGCCCCGCGGGCTCCTTTGGATCTTGCTCGCACACGCGGTCGCGTATGCGGTAGCGGACTTAATGCCACGGCACTTAGAACCAAAACGGCCGCCAATTGCTTTTGGGAAGCGGCCAAGATGGTGCCGACGCAACAATGACGCGAGCTCGCCAGCGTGATGTGCCGGCTCCTCTAGCGTGGAAATATTAATGGGGGATCTCACCGATGCGGCACTTTGCGAGTAGTACCATCGCTAGGTTCTCTCTTTCTCTCTTTCTCTCTCTCTCTCTCGCAATCCCTTATGCATATCGGCACTACGGTATGTCTATAGGAGGTCTCGTGCGAATATATAGTTACCAGACTGGACAGACGAGTGACCATAATGTTGCTAATTTTGAGCGCTTGTATGCGGTTTTGCTGCTTCGCTCCATTGAAATATTTTAATTCGGGAGGTGGTTTACGTGTGGGCCCGTAAACGACAGTTTATTGAATGGAAGGTATGGTTATTATGTCAGTGATTAGGGTTTATCAGTTTTGCATAATTTTTTGGCGAGTACGAGATGGAGGTTCAGAATTTATGCGGGATTGAATGATAATGTTAAACTGATGATCGAATGGATTATTATCGAAGTCCTTTTTTTTTATGATTAGTGAATTCAAGGAGAATACCAATTATTTTATTTGTGGTAAATGTCTAACACAGTAATTTGTGAAATAATGATAAAGTTCAGCTAAACTGTAAATATATCGTAAATTTTATATAAAATACTTCGTACTCGCTCGCATTCCTTAGTTACGTCGTTAACTCTTATTTTACTTATAATTCTCAAAAGGACACATTTCAATCATAGCAAGTATTGCAAAGGTAACTCATATTGCAATGTGCGATGTAATATTATTTCTCTACAATATTATACATAATAATTTACTACTGTTTAAGAACATGTTTACTTTATCTTATATTTAACTTTATTTTCTACTAACTCAAGATCTTTTTATTTTTTATTTAATAATACTGAATACCATAGATGTTGCAGGTAATTGTATAATAGTTGAAAATTGTATCAACCGTCTATTAATATTTCAATATTATGTCAAATACATTTTCTGTTGCATAGAAATTGAATTCCATTTCCAGTTGAAAAATTTTTTTCGCTAATATTTTATTTTACAAGAAATTCCAATATATAATAGAAGAATTTATTTTTACTTTAAAATAACATCATTTTTTTTTAAGAATCAACTATATTTTAAATTGAACCGAATTCCCATTTCTTTTAAGAATATCGTAATTGCAGTTACAATCAATGACCTCATCTTGCAGTCACGTATTTCGTATATATATATATGTAAAAGGTGCATTTTAAGATAAAGTATAATGTGTTTATTAGAATACAGTTGCAATAATATTTTTAAACGAGCAAAGTATCATATGCACTGTATAGAATCTATCGATCTGAAAAATTTCATCCACTAAGTAAGATGTAAGGAAAATTCTGTTTATTGTAATGTTAACCGTGAACAGAAAATTCTACAATAACAAATTCGATTAGCACGAAACAATGCGCGAAATACCTTATACATAAATTCAATCCCATAATTCATAGAATTACATTCCCCATATAAATTTTGCCGCTCACCCGCAATTAAAATCTGCCCCATCGAGTCTTGGAGCTTCCACGTCTCAATACCGTTTTATACCAATCGTGCCGGCAACAATTGCTTCAGTCAGCCGCGTAAACGAAAAGAAGGAAAAGAATACGAACCCCACGCAACACTCGCTCCGGAGATCGAGGAAGACCGATAGAGAGAAGAAGTAAGAGATGCCTATCGAGAGGACGTTTTAGCTAATGACTCGGAGAGACACGACGATTTAGGAAATCGTGGATCGAAGCTACGATCGCTCGCTGGCGCGCGCGCGTGCGAGAAAGAGACATAGACAGGCCTAATGCAGTGAAGCGCGTTTATAAGAGAGGAGCCCGAGGCTGACTCGATTAGGCCCCTGACAAGTGGGAAAGTCATCGGGGTTGTCTTATCTCCGAGGATCTCAGCTCGGGGGAGAGCAGCAGAGGCAACAGCAGCGTAGCTGTTTCTTCTCTCCTCTCTCTCTGACTCTCTGGGCTTCTAATCTCTCGCTAACAAGTTGCGCCCCTTTGCGTATATACACGTCTGCTCGCGAGCTTGTTCGAGATCGTGTTCCTCGAGTCTCTCTCTCTTTCTCTCTCCTGTTACATGCTGGACACTTACTACCGTGGATTTCGGCTGGGCTGTTATTGCGGGCTTGGACAAGTGCCGCCGCGGCTTCTTAGTCGGCGCACGAGCTGGAGGATGGCACGATTGTGTACGACACTTGTTTTTTTGAGTGGGTGTTTTTGATGCGTTGGCTTGTTTATTAGCTTACAATTTCATTAAGACTGAGTTAACGTGCTGGTCGTTTTTGAGAGCAAAGGCGTAAATTATGATTAAGATTGAGGTTTAACCAAACTAAATAAAATTAGATTAAGAACTGTTACCGTATATTATTGCGTAATGGATTGATTTGAATTTAATTTATAAAATAAGTTGAAACGAATAAAACTAACACTTATTTTATTTAATCGCGTACACATGTAACGTTTTGACGGGCGCACACAAAGATTCAATTTTAATATTCTCCTTTTTGACCTAGACTCTCGTCCAATAGTCGGGACTGGAGAACATTGCCTTCACGCTGATGTTTCTTGGCTCTGCTTTACTAATCGCGAGGAAGTTTTCTAATCTTGCTACTTTTAATGTTTTGATATAAATAAAACTGATCTACCAAACAGACTCTGTGACGTCCGAAAACTATCACGAAGTAAAATGTTTCGCTAAATCAATTCGAGATAAATTTGAGCCAGCGTTCTAAACGCTATAGCTTGGGATCGATTAAGCTGAGTGTGAGGAATAATTTGGAATTCGCGAATATAATACGGGATATCTCGTATTTTTTTATTATTGCTAAACGCTTGATTTAAAAATTTCAGAATTGTTTAATTTTTACTAATCTCTCTCTAATAAGAATTATGCTCCCCTCTCAGGTTCTCTCAGGATTGGTATTTAGTAATATTTTAACGTAAGAGAAACTTAACGGAAATCTGGAAATGTCCGCTTTTGGTGTGTTGAAAAACGTTTTAAAAACGTTTGGTAAATTTTTCTTACACGTGTATGAATTATACAGTTTTTTTTTGTTACGTCGCAGAAACGTTTCAGAAACGGTTCACGTGAAACTTAGAAAAAAATCTTATAATTGACAATTAAAAGTTTGGGGCTCTGCTGCCCGTGGGTAGTATCATCTGGATAGTAATACCTAAAATGGGCATTTAAACATTAGGGAAATTTAAAAAAAATTTAATCATTTTTTTCTAACTTCCAGATGAACCGTTCTGAAATGCCTCAGCAACGTGAACAAAAGAACATTATAATTCATACACGTATAAGAACCATTTCTGTAATTTTCAGAGAAACGTTTCTAAGTTTTTTAAGAAAAGCTCTAGAAACGTTTCTCTAGCGTTCCCATGCAATGTGGGTAATTATTTGTGGGGTCTCGCTCCTTCCCGCGCTACTCAATGCCTCATGCTGTACTCGCTAGGTGGCCGAGCTGCACCCCAGGTCTCTCGCAAGCGGTAGATAATAGACCCGGTTACTATACATATAAGCCCGAATAGTAGCTTCCCTGAGATCCCCAGCATTTAAGGCAGGGATTGTAGACACGGACCTAAGAATTTCAAAGTGTAAAATGCCACTCCGATATACTAGGTATAAGTGTACCGAAAGGCCATACATATAAATGTACCTATATAAATGTATATACCTGCATACTAGAAAGGTCAAGAGCGGAGAGTTAGACTCGAGCGCAGAGGGGGGGGGGGCAAGTAGGATTGAAGTGGGGATGACCTCGAGGCGGACCTTAAGGTAATGTGCTAGATCACAAAATGCATATGGGTCAGTTCCGAAGAAGTCGTCAGCCTGATTGGACAAAGTAACTTAAAATTAAACTCTGCAAAAATTTAAAAGAAAAGAATTGCAAGTGTACAAGTGTGATTTATTCGAAAAACATAAAACCAATATTTAGAAGAGAAAAATACGTCGAAGATATTCAAAGTAAAGAAACGTGAGTACAAGCATTTATATTGAATACGCTGTTTACCCAACAACAAACAAATATTTCGCATAGGCAAATATCTTAATCGGAATGTGTATAGAAAAAGATGGCGGCTGTCCGTAATGACGTACGGGTAATGTAGGAAAATATCTAGGGCGATCAGTTATTGGTTGCTTTGACGCTTTCTCGCCAAAAAGACAGATTTTTAGCTATCTGAAAATAGCTACGTAGTGCATAGGTATACGGGAGAAAAAGAGGGGATGTGCTTATGCTATATGTGCGAGCTTACCTGAGCACTTACATTGACTCCTCTTTTCCGATTCAAATTACTTAGCTTTAACTGTTTCGGTTACTTCCCTTTTGGTTTTCTGTTTGTTACTTTTTCGTGACTCTATTTATTACTCAACTTGTTATGATTTTCCTAGATCGGCCTTGTACGCCCTTTTTCCCGATTCAATTTACTTTTCCACTTTAAGGGGATGTGATACTCAACAGTTACCGACAGAGCTAATATTGCAGTATTTTGTTTTAAGTAAAACATCTACTAGGATTCTTGAAAAATAAAAACATCATTGCAGTATTTTGATTTCAGGAAAAAATCTACTAGGATTCTTGGAAAATAAAGACTTCCTTGGATCATAATCTACCATTTTGCAAAGATTCAGACGAATATTTAAAGACTATTAGAAATGGCATCGGGGATTCCGACGCACGAACGGGGACTATCATTCCGATGGCTGCCAGTGGAAAGCCACCCGACGGGCCCCATGGAGTGGGATCAAGAGCTCGTCGTGCCCCACCGACTCAAGGCGCACGGAACGGTGGCGCCACGGCCCAGCACCCAGCAACCTGCAGTCGCCCAGACGATCGAGAGAAGGACCACCGCGAGGGTAGTCGGCCCTCCCGAAATGGTCGAGGAGATAATCCGGGATTTGCAATTATTTTCACTTAAATAGAGCAAAATAGCGTGCAGTAAAATTATAAAATAATTAAACTTTAATTTGAAAGTGAAATAACAATGATTATTGTTAAAAAGTGATTTGTAAAAGTAATTGTTGTACAGCGAGTTCATCTGTTTATGTGTTAACCGAACTGTTCTCGCGCGGGCTGACGCCGCGTGTTGCCTCATAATATTTATATTTTGTAGTATCCAAATTAGCTTTAGAAAATAATTTACCATTATTCTAAATCTGTATTATTATTTTACTTGATCTAATATGTATATTTGTTAAGAGTTAAAATTTAAATTCTGTTCATTGAGTATATTCTTATTGATATGATTTTAAATATCCGTACACTACTATTATAAGTATATAAATTACTAAGTTATATTTTTTACAATTCTTTTGCCTTATCAAAAATCCGATTTTTCTAATTATCGTGGCTTGGTCGAACCTGCATCATATTATAACACTGCTTTCAAATTATTCATTTGAGTAATATATATAATAGTTCCTTTATAACAATCGATATTATTTATGATATTATTATTGCAGTAAATAATATGATTTTTATATATTATTATGAATTAGAACTATAAAGAAAACTATATGTATATATTATATACGCGACTAGAAAAATTTTCAGGTAGTCTGAATATATTATGAAGCCCTGCCCAGGCTACCTGAGCAGGCCCTGACTTTCTAATTGGCGCCAAAATATTGCCTGACCATTACCAGACTTTTGCCATTTAATGAAAAGCAGCACTAATAAATATAGCAAGTACTTTTTACGTGAGATTTTCAAACTATAATTAAAAGTTTCAATATCTTAATAATACACGTATAATAAAAATTAATATTTTTTATTATGTATTGTTTTGGTAAGAATTATATGTATAATATTTTTATATTTAATATATTTTTTTTATATTTTTTTATATGTTACCTACGTGTGTATAAGGTCAATTTATTTATTTTATTATTAAAGTATTTTAAATTTTATAATGAACAAAATAACGTAATAAAAAGTACAATGAAAATTTAAAAACTGTTGAAATATTTTAACCTTCTCTTATAACTCTTTAAAATTACTTATTATTCTTTATTTCATTATTATTTATTTTTCATAAAGCTTTACATAATTACATACAGCTCATTATAAGACGATCGCATAAGCGAGAAAAGAAGAAAGAAAAATAGGATAGACTTGGTGTAGCTTTATTATTAGCTCCTCATCTCCTCTGCTGTGGAATTAGCTGATTATCATCATAAAGCGATTTATTATTTATTATTTCTTTTATTACTTAATTATATTTTATGTATTAATTAATTCAAGTACTTTGTTTTCGTGTGACTGCTGCCTCATTGTCGTACGACTGCCATAAGCTTAGTTATATACTCTGACCTAACCTTACTGACGTCACTGCCAGGAGAGCTGATGCCTCTATTTTCTGATATTTTCTCTAAACAAAATATGGAAATTTTGTTATATATAAAGAAAAATATTAATTAAAAAGTAAAAGGAATACTTTGAAATACTTCTACAAGTTCTTCCAATTTGAGATGAACCAGAACTTTTTTGATTTCTTCGTCAGCCATGTTTGGTATAAATTGCTGAATTGCGGAGGCGTTCTTCAACTTCCTCACAGGAAAAGTTTACGTTAATTCTACGCTTAAAAAATACGCTAAT
>UELU01137169.1:19483-39177 GCA_900490025.1 Megastigmus dorsalis
AGGTATACGGGAGGAGGTGTTCGACAAGCTGTTATTAATACTTATTACTGATTGTGCGGCGAGGAGCAATTTTGCACGCTGCATCAGCTCGTGTGCGCGAGGCTGCTTATTTGAAATAGATTAAGGTGTCGGACTATATCGAGGTTTAATCATTGAGAATGATTAAGCGCTTTCTGCGGGGGTAAACTGATTTTCGTATAAAAAAGAAATTGGGTGTTGGAACAATTGTGAGATAGAGCTGTTTATAAAAGCTTCATTAAACAATTAAAAGTTCAATTCATACGTATTATATACTTTCATTTTTTTTACGATTGACACTTGTATCGTTCGGATCAACGGTAAACCATTCATTTTCCGATACGCACGAATTGAATTCGTCACTCCTCAGCTACCAGCAGATCCGTAACATTCAATAATCACAACATCGATCACCCCCCTAATCAAACAATTCGCTCGCAAAAAAAAACCAGGCGTCTACTCATTTGATAAAAAGCCTGGCATCATCGAGCGGCGCGCACCGCAAAAAAAAACACGCACCTCTAAAATCCGCCTTACACGCCGAGTGCGTAAGCGCTCAGCAGCTAAACTCGAGCTCCAGATTGATCCATATAACACGCACTGCATGGCACAGCCCAAGTCTCCCTCATAAACATCGGCATTATACACGCGTCGAGCGATGGCTCGTTAGGCTTTCCGCCTGGTCTGCGATATCAACGCTCGCTCGCTGCGCCATAACGACATATACGAGTTCGATTTTGTCGGCTGCCGCGTGGCCCAGCTGTTGATCTCTCCTCTCGCTCCTACAGCCCTGCCAATATAACTGCACCTCGTAATCCCAGAATCGAATGCGTGTGCGTATTACGAGGCACGTGGCGCGCGGTGCGCATGTACGGAGAGTCGCGGAAGAGACGAACGTGCGACACTTGACTCTCTGCGCTCACCAAGTGGAATATAAGCGTAGTCCTATACGTGATTACAGCGAGCGGTGAAAAGAATACGCGTGAATTTGAAAATTTCACAACATACGCGCTCTGCGATTTTATAGGCTCGCGCGCATCCTTATACGCATACTTTGGCGATGTATAAATAAGCGCGGATAGATAGGTTCGCATGGGCGTATATAAGCAGCAGTGGGGGATAGGTGGGAGACGAGCTGTCGTAAATTAGAGCGGCGCGGGCAACTTTATTGCCCGGCCGCGTTAGTTTTGTTCGGCGGCAGCGGCAGCAGCTCTTCGCGGTGGCCGTCGCCTTGCCGGATAAATCAAGGAGGGCCGTCGCGCGCCGCCGTAGCACAAAAAGGATCAAAACACCGCCGCCGCTGCTGCTGCCTTGCATGCACACGCGGGGCTATTATAATCTTCACGCGATGCGCCGACGTACATACCCAGGTGTGTCGCATATATACATATGCACACAGACTCCGGTGCGTCTGTCGCGGAATCGGCCCCTGCAGTGTGGAAGCTAAGCATTTTACCACGGCTCCACACACACACACACGCACACGCACGCAAGTGAAAGAGGTGTATTTATAATATTGTACGGCGCGCACGTAGCAGCAGCGGCGGCGGTGGTGGTAATAAAAGCTGTGCTGCAGCAGAGGCGAGAGAAGAAGAAGAAGAAGAAGAAGTAGAAGAGGAAGGAGGAGGTGGAGGTTAGAAGGAACGTGTTACACAATGGCAACACGAGTCTTATATAAATGGCCGCGTATATACGCCGCGGAATATAAGGCAGTGTGATCGGCTCGCGTTTTGCGGTTAGCCTCGTTTCCTTTCTTCTGCATAGCGCATCTCGCCCCTGCGTGTCTCTGTGTGTGTCGCTCGCCGCAGTGTGTGCGCGTGTGTATGTGGGCCGCGGGCCACGTGCCGCCCCAAATTAGCCGCAACTTAGCGCGAGCGCGCGCCCTTTTATTATCCGGAGAGAATGACGGATTCTCTCTCTCTCTCTCTCTATCTCTCTCCGCCGCTGCTCAGCATTTATACAATGTGATATTCTTTACATCACGGCGGCAACTCGCGTGCTTCATTGTATTGGCTTTCTAATGATCGGCCTGTTTTCAAAGGTTCCGCGGGCAACTTGTCTCTCTCTCTCTCTCTCTCTCTCTCTCTCTCTCTCTATCGCATGACCAACGAGAGTGTGCGTCCTTAAGGGCGGCCTACGCGAAAGAGAACTATATATACACGTAAAAGGCAATTTTGACAGCTGCTATTTTTGCGAATGTCGTGTGATATAATGTGCGAGAGCTCGAGAGGCAGCTACCAGCTACTCGTAAATACACTTTTTGCCGGCTCGTTTGTGCCGCGATTGTGTGTGTGAGCGGAGGGGCTCGCAGCTCTCTCTCTCTCTCTCTCTCTCTCTCTCTCTCTCTCTCTCTCTCGATCCTTCAAATCCTTGTCTCATTAAAATTATTATAAACCTCGTATATACAGTGCTCTCTTGGACGTCAGGTTCTCGGACCAAAACAGAGCAGAGCAGAGAGAGGGAGAGAGAGGATTATTGAATACGAGACACTTCTGACAGCTGTTGTTATTTTCGCCGGTGGCTGGAGGCGGCTTCTTTTATTAACCCGCGCTTATTCGATGGTTTGACGCGCGCTTCTGAGAACGTTGACTTTGGGCTGGGCGTGCGCTCAAATAATTGTGACGCTGATGGTATCCTTAGCAGAGGATATGGTATTATAGGAAGAAAAGGAACTGGATGCGATGGACTCGCACGTGACGCTGGCTTATTGTCGAAAATTAAGTAAAAAATTATGATGATGGATAATTTCGGTATGCCGACGCGTATACTTAGCGTCGCTGCGGCACAATTGTCGCGTGCACTAATAAAATCGCGGATATATTTTGATTTACACGTACATACAACCGTGTGATAAACGCAATTTTTGCTTTAAGAAACTAAGTGTAATCAGCATAAACATATACTTTGCGCTTAATCAGGATTCCTTCGTTTTTCTTAAATAAACGACTTTTGACCGTATAAATTTACTTTAACTTCTCGCCATAATCGAAGAACAAGCACAAGATATACAAAAGATATATTCTCGAAGCATAAGTGTGAAATGAATTAGCAGTTTTGTCCAAGTACCTAATCCGTTACCAGCCATCGGCTTCTTAAAAAAAAAGGATCGTTTAACGCGTACTACACTCCAAGACGCGTATGCACAGAGAGCATGCAGCCTCTCATCCTAAAAAAACAAAGACTCGACTCGCGCAGCCCGCAGCCAAACGCAAATAAAGAAAAGGAATCCGTGTCATCCTAATTTAGGGACCTCCTAAGCAGTCGACCTCGCGCGTGTTTTTCCTAAAGGAGAGAAAAGCCGCCAGCTCGTATCCCTTCCCCTATATACACACCGTGTCCTGTACTATCGAACCACTTGATTTCCTGCATACTCAGGGGGTTGCTAACGTTTAAGGATGCCAAAGAGCCACTAGGACTACGGCTTATTATCTCGATCGTTAAGAAAATAAACAGAAGCGCGACTGCACACGTACACCCTATACCCACCCCGATATATTATAAATGCGACCAGCCAAATGGCTTGAAAAATGCTCGACCACAAATCAAATGGTAGGTGTGTGCATGTATGTATATATATATGTATTGTGGGTTCCTCCTTTAAGCTCGAGGCGCGTGTACTTGGGTACATCTCGTGGTCTGTGCGGGCTCGGGAGCCATCTGTCCGTAATACACGGCTACACAGGCGCTATATTATACACCGAGAGAGGGCTGCCGCTTTCCTCTTTATACATTTTCTTATCGCCCTTATCGAGCGCATGCGTCTTAATCTAATTCTCGTTTGGCCTCGTTTCCGGTGCTGCGCGCTCCCCTTCTCTCTTTCTCTCTCGCTCTCTTTTTTTTTAGAACCTGATTTATGCCACGAACAGGCGGCTTTCGGCTTCCGTTTGATTTCTTATTATCTTAATATGCGCTGAAGTATCGTGCTTTAGTGATAAAATTGTCAAACCTATGTTAAGTTCCGATGTGTGTGAAACATCGTGTATCTGGAAATACTACGTGAATATATACATGCGCAGTATACATTTATGTATTACACATCGATTCATGCAAACAACATTTATTTTATCGTGCTTTTTGTTATTGAACTATAAATAGAGAATATTTTTTTAAACAAATATTCTTAAACTTTTAACGATGCACATATATATCTATTAAACTTTGATCTTTCTTAATTATTTGAGTTCTCAAGACCAAAACGATTATAGTTGATTTTAACTTTAATTTTCAGCCTTATAAAATATGTAACGCTGTTGTTACATCGAACTTTGATGGAGCATTTAAACATTAAGGTCGAGCGCTTTTATGCATAAATCGTTCACTTATTAACGTAATGCAAACATTATCGGAAAACCATCAATCGAGCTACACTACAACACTTATTCATTCATAAAGCCCCCAAGAATTATTAACCCCTCGTAAATTAACGTAAGACCAACACAGTCCAATACCCAAAAAAGTGCTAAAATACACTACACTCGGAAAGAAACGTACGCGTCATGATTTTTTATAGTGCCTTCGAAATTCTGACAAATCGCATATACATCGAATGCCCGCATGGCCGCACCTACATCAAATAAACAAAGTATGACTGGCGCGAATTTTTACGAGCCGAGGGGTATAAAATTGATTTCTCAAGACGAAGGGGCATTGCCAGATCGTTTTCAATTTCATAAGTTCTCGCTGACCTCCCAAGGCGGACGTTACCAGAGAGAGAGAGAGAGAGAGAGAGAGAGAGAGAGAGAGAGAAAAACAATTTTTCCACCCAAAGACAAATGGACTTCTTGGGGTTTCGCGCGCACGTGGAAATTCACTTTGCGCGCCACCGATACGAAGATTTACGGTGCACATCGAGAGAGCGATTATAGGCGCCTCGGCACAATTGTAATTTCGCCGAATTCATCGGGGACGCGCGCGGCCGATACTCTCGTATATATACCACCAGAAATCGCCAACTATACTCGGTGATTATTATAGGCCCCTCGAGCTGCTCATGGGGGAATGGATAGAGAGCACCGCAGCAACGCCAATAAAAACTGTGTCACACCCGCAAAAGTGTGCGGCCTGGACACGTGCCGGACACGAGAATTTCTTATACATATATCCTTACTGTACCCAGAAGTCCGTACGAGGATATTTATTGCTGCACTGCGAGCTTGGCGAGTGTATACCAAACTTTTGGGGGGTGGACGTGTGTGTAGGTAAAAAGGGCAGGAGTGGTCAGGTGCGGATTTCTTGGGGATTTCGCCTCCGGATACTCGAGAAGTGGTGTAAATAGTTAATGCCTGGTGGACTATCTTGTGCTGCGTTCCGAGTGGTTTACCGTAATTCAGACGGTGTTTTATTTATGTAAGGTGTCCGGGGTTTATGAAAGCCATTTAAATGGGAGATAAAGTGAGGCTGATTGCTAGCATTGCGATTTTAGTGAAATATAAGCTACTTTTTCTCGGCGAGATTCGAGAGGGCTTTTTAAGTATTTGTCATATATGTATTTGAAGTCTTTGGGTGAGAAGAATATGACGATGCGACAAAAATAGATATTAAAATTTGTAATTTCTGTTAAATATGTTGTATACCAATAATGATCTCAAAGTATTTGTTAAATAAATTAACTTAAATAAATTATGTAATTGAGTTCAAAATTATAGACCCATTAGATCATATATTTTGTGTAGTGCGTAAAATATTCGATAGGTGGCGCATGACAATATTTAGATGGCAAATATAAATGTAATAAAGAAATAAATTATTCATAATTAACATATAAATAATTATTTTGGTAAGGTTATCGTATGAAATACTGTTTACGAAGATATTTGAATCTTTACAAAAAATTTTAAAGATTAAGAGAATATTGCTTAACGAACCAAAAACTTATAAGTAAACTTTTGCAATATTTGAAAGCAATTAATTTTGCGAAAAAGTTAAATGTAACATTATAAAAATTTTCTTATCAGGCAAAATTTACCCGATATAATTTATAAACGATGCTCGTACCACAATTATTACATCAACTGTAGAAGCACCCATTACTCAAACGAAAGCAAACTACATATACTTAACGCACAAAAGCCAGCAGCAGCCGCAAGAAACAAATATCACACACTCGAGCGATCCCGAAAGCATCATCATCCCCCCCCTCCCCACTTCCCCCAAACTTGAATAAAGCCGTGTGGCCGAAATCCCCGAACGAGGAAAGCCTCGTAATTAGCGTAACAGCTCCACTAGCCGTAGAAAAACGATAATTCTAACATTAGCGAGAGCTCCGCCGGCTCAGACCTACACACACGCACACTAACACCATCGGCCCGGTAGCGTAGTATAGTAGGAGGGTCAAAGCGTACCGACGCATATGCACACGGAGTGTATACGAGAGCAGGTTCCCCGTATAGCACCCCTGTACGCGGGACGCCAGATCGCGTCCATATATCTTGATTTCACGACCCTTCGCATGGGTATCGGGTTCCGCACAAATCGGGAAACTCCGCTTGCACGCGCTTACGTTATTCCTCCTCGTACTAATCCAAAGCCATGGGAACGCTAGAGAGAGAGAGAGAGAGAGAGAGCGACTACCGCAGCGTTATGTACAATTCGGCAGCCGTCAATAATCATTGTAAATTGCTCGAGTTACACGAGCGCGCGACTCGCTCGACCAGCGTTTATACACACGCGTGTATCTGCGACTTGTACATATGTAAGCGTGCATCAGTGGTGCTGCTGGTGTGCGCGTCGCTCGTTAACGACCGGTCGCGTGCTGCACAGGCTGCGCATCTATGTATATCGACAATGTCCACCTCTCTCTCTCTCTCTCTCTATCTCTCGCTTACGGGCTTGCATTAGATATATTTGTGGCTGTAACGCGTTGGTCTAATGCAATTTAGATTTTCCACGTGCGTATATAAGGGTGTTGGGCGCTGCGAATAGCGGGAGCTAGACGCTTTCATCTGCGTCGAGTGCTGGACCGGGGATTGATTAATTGCTCATTGCTCGGTTTTGAGTTGGACGAGGAGGGAATTTTCTCGCGAGTGACGCTTTACGGGGTTGTTGGTGCAGGTTGTGGATTTGATGGATTTTGAGAATGGGGGATGGGCCCAATCAACGGATGCATCGAATCACTTGGGATGTTGTGAGATTTTAAAAGAAATTGAGATCGATTTATCGAGAGCTGTAAAATATCTCGCTCTTGACTAATATATTTCCGAGACTGTAATTTCGTTGTAATTTGTACATAATGACGGAAAAAAGTTTTTCCTTTTCCTGATTTAACGATTTCACGCTTTGGGTCCGTATGGTTGCCCGTAATCTTTGATTTAGAGCTAAAATTTTTAAGTGCCGTATGTACACCACTTTAGTCTAACATACGGCGAGGGTCTAATTTTTCTCAAGTTTGCTTACTTTCAACAGATGTACAGTGAAAACGTATATTTAAGCGCTGATGAAGAGATTAAAATTGTCACGCTAAAGTTCAACAAGCGAGGAGAATTTGGAACTTTCCATAAGACTGTAAAGCATAACTTAGCAAAAAGTTCGAATCTTGTATTATGTAATCTTTTTATATTTTCTATATTCTACTTTGTATAACACTCTTTCGTAGCAAATCTATTGGTAAAAACTGATTTAATCAAAATAATGTATATAATACAATTGCCATTTTTAAAGTTGAAAGAATGAAATAGTCTGTAAGCAAAGCTATTTAATACAACATTTATATTCCGCATTTAACGGCTCAGCTGTGAACACCGACGTGAAACAGTTGCAACAAAAGAACCATGGAAAACGCGTGAACGACGACGCAACCAAAACTAACGGATCTCAAGCTCTATTCGAACCTCGTGAAAACCTCGTGAAAATTCCGGAAACTGACGTTCTTTATATACAACACTCGAACCGCAACCCAAAACAGCTTGCCGACTAGCTGCCCGCATATACAGATCCCGTACGTGCGAAATACAAAAACCAGATGGGAAATCCTATAAAGAAAGATGCACAAGGAGAACGGCACGCGTGCTGAAGAAGAAGAAAAAGAGGAACAAAAAAGTGTGTCTCTTTCTCGATTCTTCTGTGTGTACACACGGGTGTGTCACTTCATGAATCCGGTGTTTCGGTGTTGGCCACATGCTACAGGAAGTCACAATACGTATAACGACGCGGCGAGGCCCCCACACACACAGTCTCTCGCGGTCCATCCATATCCCAAGCGCATAAGCCGAGAGAAGAGGAAGTGCCAGGGAGTAGAAAGCGCGGCGCTGTGCCCGAGACAAAACACACAGCGACAGGAGCAGCGGCAGTTGTTGGAGCCGAGAGCTACGAACAGGAGGGACACACGCGGGAAAGGAGCGTGAAAAACGAGGGAAAGAGCGATCGCGCGCGCCTCTCTCACCCCCTCGAGGCATGTCGACTTGTCCAAGTCATCGAGAGAGTGAGCGAGAGGGAATATTTCGTGCGTAGGAGTCTGAAGCGGAACACACGTCACGCACCGCTGCTACTGCCGCTGATGGTACAGTTGCACCGACACGCCTTTCGCTCGGTAGGTACACATGTATATACTGTCGAGATGTGCTTGTGAGGGAGTTTATATCGAGATTGCTCGGGCAGCTGGTACATAACGTCTTTCTTAGAATGATACCGGGAAATAAATTCCGAATCATGTGCAGTTTGATCGTTAGGTATAAAAACATATATATAATCCTTTTCTTTTTCTTTTACTTATAAATAAAGCAAAGTTGATGTGTTTAAAGACATTTCCCGAATCTTTTAGGCTCGGTGGCAGTATATGAAAGCAAGCGCCACAGGATTCGGATAAGCTTGTACAAATAGCAAACAAGCATATGTACAATTATTTCCGAGTTGTGTAAAATTATGCAATGTAGATCGACTCTCGCTCGCAGCAAAGCGAGAAGATCCGAGTCATCTATACGCCACAGATAAAGGATAAGATAATTGGACGGTGCAGTGCGGGCACAGGCCGAGCGTGCATGTGTGTGAGTGCGCGCGCAGCAGCGCGTAGCTATTTAGCAGCCCTTAGCCGTGATTTAGTACCTCGCTCGTATAATAGAGAGAGAGAGAGAGAGAGAGAGAGAGAGAGGGAATCGAGGGGACCAGAGCTCGAGTGAAAGAGGCGGGGGTGAGCGAGAGCGCGCGGTTTTGTTGCGAGCTTGTCGTGGCTGTCCCGGCCGTCGGATGTATACACTGCACTCACACACTCAACGAGTGCACGCCTCCTACACACACGAAGGGTGCGACGACATCACGGAGAGAGAGAGAAAGAAATCGAGGATGCTCGTGTGTGGTGTCGCCAAAGTCGCGTCATGCGGAACTATACCGGCACATATTGGGGCGCAGGAACGGAACCCGACGTCGGCCCACCCAAGTTCCTCTCTCTCTCTCTCACTCTCTGTTTCCCTGCGCCAGGGTGGACCACCCTTGGACACTTTTTTTGCTCGCACTTTTTCTTCGCTCGGCATTCTATATCACGGGGACACTTTTGGCTTGCAGCTTGCATTAATGAGCGATTCATACATATTTCGGAGCGAGGGAGTTGAAGCGTTAAATGACGCGTGAATGCGAGCTGCCTGGTATATATATGGTCAGTATTTGTGTGGGTTTTTGGTACAGGGGGGGCAAAGATTGAGTGGAAAAAATATTGCACGCTGAATTGTGGAGAATGAGAGAAAGAATGGACCGCGTGAAATATGACGTTCTGTGTTAACTTCTTGTGTACGGGGAAAAATTATACCGAGTATAGAACATACACAGTCGTATATTCATTTCAAGGAGTTATAGCTACTTTGCCGTTCATCTTAGTTTTAATAAAATTGTTGATCAATATCAGACGCGTTCTAATTTTTGTGGCCAGAAAATAATATTAGAGCAGAATTAATTTAGTTTAAAATAAAGTCCTTGAAACACAATAAATGATTTGTTTAAAAATCTATTCGATCAAACATACATAATTCTTTCATGAATTCGAATTAGAATATTAAATTTATATAAAAAAATATTTTAAACTTTGGCGTCATTCAAAACGAATATCCATCCGTAACCAATTAAATCGTGTCTGTAAATATTTCACAACGTCCGACTATCACTTTTTCAGAACTGGATGTAAAGAAACCTATATATGTATATATATCTAAATCTAGAATTTAGAAATGTTGATTCTATAATTCCTTGTTAATCAAAAGCATATCCATTCTGAGATATTGTTTTATAAATAAAGATTCACTGCAATTTATTGCGAATTGATCAGTCGGCGACTCTATGGGAAATACAGGATGATCAATTGAAAGACGGAAGTCAAAACAAATTAAATAAAGCTTCGTTTATCGGTGAGAAATCGGCGGTCTCCTCTAATTTCCTCCATCGGAATCCGATATCAAGTTATAATATTAGCGCGAAATTTCCGATCAAACGGAGCCCGCGAAGAAGAGCGAAGCGGCGGCTACGGGGAGGGGAGGAGAAAGGCAGAGGCTATTAATCAGGCTTTCGGTATAAAGTGAATGAGCTCCGCAACACAAAACTAATTATCGATATCGCTCCGTCCGTATATATACTAAAGGAGAGATAGAAAATATATATATATATAAATCGAGAGGAAGGGGCTAGGAAAGGTCCATGATTAAATAACCGTTTAAGAGTGGAAACCCGCCTAATAGAGAAAGTTTCTTCCTCCGTCTCTTCATCTCTCGGCGGCTGCGAGCAGAGGAAGTCGTTCAATTTTGCAAGGGAGGGACTCGGGGAGAACAGAGAGACTCGAGGATGGTATATATACTCCCCCTTTTATACCTATAGTTATAGACGAGTGGAGGGGAGGGAAGTATAAGCGGCCAGGACAGAGAAATATATGAAATTACCGGTGTATACAGGTATAGAGAAGCGAGGGAGGCCAGGAATGTAAAGTGCTCGCGGGCCCCGTGTGCGTATAAAAATGCCGCGAGAAGGGAGCGAGCGGAAGATATATATAAGAATTAGAAACTTGCGAGAGAGGACTTTTATAAAGTGAGACGGAGTTGGATTTGCTCGCGTTTGTGCGGGAATTCGCTTTTCTTTGGCGCAAGATTTGATTTATCGAGTCGCGCGTGGTTGGACGAGGTATAATCCACTACGATAACACGGCGAAATTTGAGGTATACTCAAGACAGGGAAAAATTTCTTTGGAATATACTTCGTGGAGGTAGTTTTAGTGTATGTATAGTTGGGAAAGTGAAAAGTGCGTTCGTGTGCGATTGGATTGCACGTTTTGCGGAACTACGATGAAGAGATTAGTATATTAAACTTGCCATTATATCAGTAGTGACATATTTACCTCTATTTTGTACCTATAAATTTTCGGTAATACATATGTGTCCTTCGTGAAATGTTGAAATACACAATTTTCACGCAACTCTAAATACCATCATTCCAACTCATTTAAACATACTAGAAATATAATATGCACGACCGAGTGCATTAGAATCCTTCGAATAGAAAAAAAATAATTGAGGAAACGAGCGAGTAGCGCGTCTTTTTCCGAAGGCACTAAAAGAAAACCGTTAAAAATATATAATGGTACAACGCGACGGGTAAGTACAGCACGGGACATGTTTCAAGTCAAGCATATCTAGCGCGAAAGAAACTCGTTTGCGTTTTCTTCGCGATACACAAAACGATCCCCTCTCTCTCGCTCTCAGCGTATATACATAAACACGAAAGAAATGTTTTAAGAGACAGAAGCGCAGCAGAGCACCAAAAGAAGAAAGGGAAGAGATTCTCAGCCGAGCCTGTTACACCGACACAAGCCACTGCGGTGGCGCGAACGCGAGCAAGAAGTCCTGTAATGCGTGGCGGCGTCGGAGGCGGCAAGACTATTACCACTGCATGAATATGAATGAGACAAGACGAAGAGTATGCGAGCGAGAGAAAGACAAACGACGCGCGAGGACTACGACGCTCTCTCTCTCTCCCTCTCGAGGATAAAATACAAGTAAAAGATGGCGCGAGCAGAGAGAGAGAGAGGGAGAGCATTCAATTAGTCTCCCGGTAATTAGCCGGGAAATCTTCGGCTTTGTCGGCGAGCGGCGCAGGATCCGCCCGTGCATCCTTCTCCTTCTTCCTCCTCCTCTTTCTCTCTCTCTCTCTCTCTCTCTCCCTCCCCGCATATTCGCGCATACACGTTCCCTCGCTACTGGCCGCATATACATATATATAGCCGTGAGCTCGATGGTACATGCCGCAGGACTTAAGAGAGGGGGGAGGGGGGGGGGGGGGGGGGGGGGGGAGCGATATTGCCCCATAAGTGCGGGAGTTTCTTTTGTGCTCGAGCCGCCGACACATATACAAGTGCGTTGTTGTCCAGATATTGGGGGGAATTTGCAAATCGATTGCTTTTGCGGCACACCAATACATTGAATTATTGCTGCTGCTGGATCACGGCTTGTTAAATTACTACGCTCGATGATTGGATCGTTTGGCGCTTGTAATATGTTCAAGTTGGAGTCGAAGTGCTACGACTTGGATGGATTGTATCAAGTTTTTGTACGGGAATTCACCAGCTTTTGAGGACGCAGTAGAAGTCATTTTTGAGGATTATTCAAATTCGAGGTAAATATATAATCCAACGGAATAAAAATGAAATCACTTGTAGGAAATATCGAAGAAATTGTAATCTGCGGTAGAAGCTTGTATCCTCAGTATAAAAGTTATATAAAGTTATATTGGACTATTTCAAATATATTTGAAACATCTACAATTTAAGTAATATACACTCTTTTATTGGATTTTTTAAAAGAATATTATAAGCCTCTTAGATTTCTTAAAAGTGTGAAATTCACTTTATTTTAGATATATATATTCCATATATCTAAATTGATAAACCAGAATGAAGATACTGACTATGGAAAATGAGATGAACAACATTTTTCCAGATGCGTCACCCGTATATTTAAATCACCTCAAATTACCGATCCACTTAATCCAATCAATATCAGTAGAGAGACTTCTCACCCAGAAACTATTTTGCAATGACGTTGATATAGATTTGGGTTACCAAATCGGCTACAACCTGAATGCAGAAAAGATTCAAACTAATATCTTAAGTATAGAGGTATTGTTGAAAACAAAGCAATATCAAATTTTCAGTTCTACTCGTGCTTTCCTCGAATAATCATCTGCGATATGCATGCGGAAAAGATTCGGGCTAAGATCAGGATGAGATCATAGAGCACGCAGGGTTGAAAAGTCACTACCACTCTTAGTATGTGCGAAATTATAATAACAAAGATCTGAACGAGCATGAAGATCTACAACGATATTTCTGCGTTCGATATTGATAAAAACTTCTTTAGAAATCTGAAAAACTGAATCTTGTGTATAAATACTATAATAAATTGTGTTATCTCTTCATATAGAGATGTAAAAAACGATAAACTGTATAGAGGCAATGCAAATTTGCATCCATCTTGCGGTGAAAGTAGGAAAACATTATTAGCGGATTTTCAGTAATAAGAAGAGGCTCGTTAAATTCTATGCTTATGACACTTAAGCGTGAGCTTACAAGAATTTTCAATAAGTAAATAACTACCATATGCAACTCTTTTATACTTTTTTTAAATCTTTTATCAATATACTTCTCAAATTCTCTTCTGTAGAGTAAGATCCCCATTAGAAAGACACAGTATTGACTTTTGTAATACGAACTTTTCTCGATTCACATGCAAACTCATTAATTCATTTAAAGTTATTGCGAAATAATTATTTATAACTTATATATTGAAGCATATATGTTTACTTAGATATTCTACTCTCTATATACCAAACTTTTACATATAAAATATATTTTTTGTAAATTGTTTTTTAAATTCAGAAAACAGGTGCGTAAAATTTAGGCTTTAATATTGTTAGAAAATAAATATAGATATCAATAAATAAAGTATGTTATACTGATTAAAAAAGAATGCTCGTTACAGTAAGTCTTACGTAAGTAGGAAATAATCGCAGCATTTCCGTAGCTCGTCATCCTAAACACTAATCGATCATCATTCAGTTAGGTATATACCCTACCTATTCAGCAAGTCTTCACTGCGAACTTGTATAAGGCTGCGGTCTCTTTTCTTCTTTTGCGAGTCACTGCGGCTTGTTATTAGCCACAAAATTCCCAAAGTTCTGGTTCTTTAACGATACACATAAAAGAGCCTTTCTCCGACTGCTCAGTGGCACACATGCACACGCTATCGACTCTCGAGCGTGTATACGTCTTTCATACACCCGAAAACAGGATATGGTATAAAGAAAAAAAATAGAGACGGTTGCTTCGATTGATTGACAATGGAAAATCAATCAAGGAAACGCTCCAAATATTTAACATTCGCTCGAACGCGTAATTCTCTCCTTATCTCTCTCTCTCTCTCTCAGCATTAAATCTTCCAAGATCTATAAAATCTTGATAGAAGTCGAGGACTCCTGGGTGTGAGACTTCCGGAAATCGAAGATAACTTCTAGTTTGACATTTGTATTTGCATGGCAGTACAACTTTTATTACTTCCACACAACACGGTACCAAAATAAATTAACATTAAACTTCACATTACAGCAAAACCTCTATAGCATCACGCTCGTAGTTTATCTTCCAAAGAAGTTTCCATCCCAGAAGGAAGTGCAGTGGCAGGCTCGCGAAGCGGAAATAAATATAAAAAACTTCGCAGCTTCGAGTTCGGGATTGATTTCCAGCGCACAAGACGAACCTAAATTGCCCACGAATCGAATCTACCTTGCAGCGCGTGTAAGTTCGGTTGTGTTGGCGTAATGCGCCTCACACGACGTTTCCGTTGCGCTCAAACGAACGCGACCTATGTCAATTTACGCACGAGGAGCCGCGGTAGCTCTCGAGAAGAGGAAGAAGAGGAGGAGGAGGAAGAAGAAGAAGAAGATGCCGCATGTATTTTTGCCCTTCTCTTCGCGCGCGCGGAGGTAAGACTCGCGCCGTCATTACATCGGCTTATAATCGCAGGCGCGAGAGACTCTTCCGCTGCTTCACCAGCGGCGGCGGCGGCGCGGACGTGAAATTAGCCAGGCAACTATCCATTATATCCGCAAATTGATTTCTTGGCATGATGCTCCTGCCGCTGCTGCTGCCGAGAGAGAGAGAAAGAGAGACTTCCCCTTCTTTTTTCGCTCGTCTCTCGCTGTATGCGTCTTTTTTTCTTATGCGATGGCGAGAGATCCTGGAAGAGATAGGCGCACGCGTGGATTAATCGCTTTTATCAATGGCGAGATTTATGTACGCGGAAAAAATGTAAGGTTACTCGCGTGGATATTTCCGCGGAAGGCGATGTTGGATCGTCGTTTTGCAAGTGCGAGCTTGCTTTATATACGTGCTGAATTTTCTCGAGCGAACGGATTTTGCTTTTTAGATCGCGACGTTTTTCTTTTTCTTTTTCTTTTTTTTTTCATTAATCTTGAATTTAAGAAACTTTATATATTCACACGTAATTATATAGGCGTGAGAGAAACTTGCGATAAATAAAATTCAAAAAGGGCAATTTGTGTCGGCATCAGAACCGCGATATCTAACCGAAAGTTATATCGTTCTAACTCGTTCCAATATCGCAAATAATACTTTCGCAACTACTATACCATCGAGACCCTATATATATATATACCAAGCGTCCACACAATTTATCCATTTCCCGTACAAAACCAATCGAAATGACCCGCACCTGAAATCAGCGATATTTCCAAAGCCCCCACGTCGCGTATACACTCGGCCATAAACTCCGCGCAGCAGTAGCCACTTTTGACTAATTGCATCCTCGAATTACGCGCGGCTAATCGAATAATTGGCCTCCGCTGTTCGGCACTCGCGAGAGCCACCGCGCGCCATTGCAGACTATACGGCAACGCTTGCTAGCAGCGAAAATGACAGCCGATATCCGCTGCTGTAATACGCGCCTCCGTGCACTGCTGGGCAGCCCGCAAGTGTTGTTATCGGTCCGTTTGCTTTAAATACGAATTGATTCGAATTAGAGATGCTTATCCCGTTATAGAGAGAGAGAGAGAGAGAGAGAGAGAGAGACTGAATTGTAGAGAGGGGAGGAGGGAGTCGAGGCCGCGAGCGAGCGACCGCAGCTTTCGATATGTTGATTCAGCGGTGATTTCCGGCTTATCTGGCCCGCGGTATCTCGCGTGTTGTGCGAGAGTTCGTTGCTTCCTTGCGCACGGCCCTATGGGCATTCTGTGTGTGTGTGTGTGTGTGTGTGTGCGCGCGTGCAATTTGCGCAACTGCCTCCCAACCTAATCCGCTCTCGATTCGACTTCTATATATATATATGGATGTTTGCGTACCGAGGTTTCCGTGTCCGGGCTATGCATTGGCCGATTGACAGATGGACGTTAATTTGATTTTCTAAGTAATTAGTAATTATGGTTTTTTGGTCTTTATACAAATGAATTAAAAATTCGAGGTATAAGCAATTATTTTTATGAAAAACGTACGTAATATTTGCATCGCTCACTCGCAGATAAATGCACAGTGAAGAATTTGCATACGCGTCGCGGTGATGTTAACTCACTTTAATTATTTAAGTATAGCTTTTTCGTATTGCAGAAAATTTTAAAAATACTATAAAATGGAACTCACCCTGTATATCGCTAGAGTATATGCCATCGTCGAACATTCGGATTCCAGACTCGTATACATACTTTTGCCAGAGAGCGAGAGAGAGAGAGAGAGAGAGGGAGAGAGAGGAGGATGGGAAGAGCAAAGCCCTTGCACAAAATTGGACGGCTTTTAAAGAGAGCGGGATAGAGAGTTTGCTCGGTGGGACGAGGGCAGCGCAGGAGAGCAGGGGGTATATATATAGAGAGGGAGAGACTCGACTTGGCCTTAGTTGCTGCGCTTATAAATTCGCCAAGGCTAGGAGTATAGGAGCCCCGGGGCCGAAGTCCCCTTTTAAACTAAGACAAGATAAGACGCTACGAGAATGTAAAAATTGGCAACTGTGCGACGGCCTGACTGCCGGCTATATTATGTACAGTTACGTGGAAATTTCGTATATACAGCGAGATTCCGTGCGGAGGTAGGAGGGAAAAAAACGCACGATTCCGTGCATGCGGCGGCCGCGCGTTCTAAAATGTTAATTGAATTGGATGCTATCCAGAGCTTCGGCTCTTTTTTTCTGCTGCTGATGCTCTTCTTTATACGCCTGTCTGCGTGATGGACACGTTTTAATGCGGGATAGGTAAACATCGCGGTGGCTGCGAACGATGATAAATTTGAAGGTTTATTACAGAAGCTAGGCTCTCTTTCTCTCTTTCTAATCTGTCAAATGTCATAAATTTGAAATTCAAGTAGGAAATAGCTTCTTCCATGGTGCGCACGTTTCAAAGCTGTAATAAATAGTATCTAACGTTCGAATGCACTTACTCCGCGAACGCAAAAAATTCCATTAAAACCTCATATCAACTGTCAATAAATACGAAAGCCATAACAATAAAAGTTTGAATAATTTATTCAGCACCTCTATCCCTCCGTATCTTCGCACCACATTTATATATAATATATCCACGCTGCTATCGACAATTCAAAACGACAAAATTTTCTCGCAAATTTATGAACACCGTCCCAGTATCAATCGGTTAAACGAGAAAAGCAAAACGTGCAAACCTACCACACGTGTATCATTTGATTGGCGATTTTAATAGCATTTTCACACTTGTCTTATTAAAAAAACGGGTCTACATGTATATATATATATGTATATATCTATCGGTATAAGCAACTTTATGCTCTGGCACTCGGTATATAAGGATGCAAATGACGCGGAGAGCATAAAATCGCGTTCCTTTTAACGCACCTCGCGTTTAAATTGCTGCGACGATAATAAACACATGAGTGTGTCGATGTTTAATTGAATAAAGGCCTTTACGAGCTCCGAGCTACTACCGCCGCCGCCGCCGCCGCCGCCGCCGCCACCGTCGCATCGTTAATTTTCACGAGGCCATTCCTTACGATTGTCGAAATTCAAGATATACACACACACACACACACACCGGTGGATCGTTTATATAGAGCCGATAGTGTGCGCGGCGAGCGAAAAATCGCACCTCTCTGGCTGGGCTGCAACGCGCGTGCGTTTTATATGCGTTTATACGACGTGAAGCTAATAAGTTTCGTGATTGGGAAGTGCCTCGTTGCCGTGTAAGCGTGAAGTATGAAGATACGCGCCTGTACTTTGCGTTTCACTTTGTATATGGGTATATGAAGTTTTATTGGGTGGAGAGCGGGAAGGAAATTTCTGTGTTGTTAATCGGAATCGGTGTTATTCAAATGTATAATAATCGTACCGATCATCATCGGATTCGAATTTTCGGGACGAAAGTCAACGAACGAATCATTTATTATAACACCTGTATAACTTACATAAAAATTTATTACATGGAAAAATATGCCTCGTCATGATTACTCAATTACTTGGGCAAATTTTGTTCCAAAAAAAAACAAATTCATCGTCCCAAAGCATATTTTATAAAGAAGCAAAAAAAATAAGTTGAGACTACACCCTTAAAATTACATTAATCTAGATTGAATAGTAAATAATAAAATGTGAATACATACACAAACACACACACACACACACATACACGAAAAGGTAAACTTATTTTTATGCAGAACTCCTTAAAAATTTGTACCCAACACTCTCGGTATTGAATTCTATAACCACTTTTAGCAGCTATTACGAGGTATGTTTCGCCGTATATACTTTTGCAAGCGTTATAGAAAATCTACATTAATCATCCTTCTTTGGCTTTTAAAATTCTTAATAAAATATTAATATAATATATACTATCTCTCATACTGAATATACTTGAGCATAAGGGCATAAAAATCAACTTGGCCATATGAAACCACGCAAACGAGTTAATCGCCAACGTCACGCGCGTTAACCCAGTTGCAATAATCGTCTCCTCAGTTCTCACCCCCCTATAGTCACTCGAAACTGTCCAACGTCTCCTTACCTCGCGCGCAGTTAATTTTTCACGGCAGCAGTACAGAGGCATCAGCGCACAGAAAGAGCGCAAGGCTCCGTTATAACCGATAAATACTTATTAAATAGTTTCATACAGGAAGAGAAGGTAAAAACTATTTTATTGTTTAAATAGTTCATAAACCAAAAATGATTTCCATACTAAATTTCATATTAATGGTCAAAGGATAAATTGGAATGCATTATGTTTGAATACACGATGTCAGTGTGTTGTAACATAGATGTTGTAACTGAGCACACTAGTATAGAATATAGAAAATTACAGATAAATAATAAAAGTATAAATATATTATATGTACTTAATTTAGCTTTGATTGAATATTCATTTTGCAAAATATTAAAAATAAAAGATGCATTTTAAATTAATTAGAAACGAGCATTTGACTATATATAAAGAGTAGAATAGGAAGCTATATAAATTCTGTAATTCAAATTATATCATTAAACCAAAGCCAATTATTTCGTAATCATAGGAACCAAAACTTGTAATTTAATTATGGTACCCAGTTAAAAATAACTTAATCGCAAAAAGCGTACCTATATAATTGATTAAAAAATGTTTAGATAAACATGATAAAAAAACCGCTGCCAATTCATTGGCACTTACTTTCCTCTAACTTAATGTTTTGTTCTAATATACGGTTATTATATAATTTATAA
>UELU01137175.1:0-22499 GCA_900490025.1 Megastigmus dorsalis
ATTTATATATGCTAAAAGGGTTTCATTTTGTTCTTTTCTAATAGCATCTAATTTTCCACGTAAGTTGTTTAATGTTTCGGTAGGCGCGAAGATCTGCTTTAATCTGTCTATAAAGATCCTCTAATTTATTTTGTAGTAATTTAACTAATTCGGATTCTAGATTGCGAGGAATTATGCTCATCGCTCGCTTGCATGCTCGAACAAACGACATTAGATTTGTGCCATCGAAAATTGGAACGTTATTCAGAGCTTCTTTCACGTATGTTGCGGGCGGTATCGCTATTGGAGCTAAAGGTTCGTCAATAGAGTTTTGCCCGTACTCCTGATGTGAATTCGCGCTTGCAAACGAATGCGATGTTTTTAACTCTTCAATAGATTTACGCAGGTTCTCGAGTTGCCGGAGAACCTCACAAGATCTTGCCTCCGTTTCGATATCTGCCGCGGTTTTTTCTGTCATCGGTGTGACTCCCTTTTCTGAGAGCGCGTTCCTCTGTGCCGGATTCGATTTCAGACTTTTTATTCTTTCTAATTCCTGACTTAGCGTCGCGGACCGTGCATTTTCTTCCTCTATCGCAAGTGTTGCTTCTTTTTTAATCTTTTCTGCCGTTCCTAGACATCTTCAAGTGCGGCCTCTCTTTCGGCTATTCTATTTTCGCGAGATTTTAGGGCTTGTGATAATTCTAATAACTCCGAGGGAGTGAGATCTTCGTAGTTGTCACTCATGATTTTGGCTATGCCAGTTAGCAAATTGTTAGCCAGATCAAGTTAAGAAATATGCACGAATACTCGAATTTATTTATTTATTTGATATTTCTTGTATATTTGTAGATAAAAGGAAATCAAACAGAAATTAAGGTAAAGTACGAATTAAACTTGTACATACAAAAAGAAGCTAAAGAGAAATTCACAATAATATTTTTCAATTAATCAATCTTATTAGAGAAAGGGAAAGAATAAATAAATAATTAAAATGTTGATTTGAGTTTTATACTAATCTTGTATCAAATTATGTCAGATTAGCAATTATGACGATTAATAAAACACTTTCAATTTATTTGAAATTAAATCTTAAATTATTTACAAATTAAAATATTGAAAAATGATAGAATTTGAGTCGATTGATGTAATTAATCGTTTGTGAAATATTTCGTTCTGTCATAAAATTCTCTTTTCGGTGCATATAAATATCTTACAGAGCGCGAGAGTGTGTAAGGAAATATAATAATTAAATAAAATATTTGCGTGCTTATATTCGGTTTTTTTTTTATCTCAAAGAAAGAAAAGGTAGTACTACGACTATTACGCGCGCTGTAGTAATAATAATAATAATTCACATCACCTGTTTAATCCGAAGTTGAAAGACCTGCTGTTAAAATACAGCTGGAACGAGTCAATTGATGTTGTTGCAAGGGAAAGAATGGTTCGATCAGAAGCAAATCCCAGATCGCTGTCACCAATGTTATGGCCGAATCACGCTGGAAAGCGTTTATCCGGCTCGTTTTGAATTTAGGATCTGCTTTGATATATATTTTTGACGTATGTGGCGTGGTTCTTCTTAGGCTGCGTGACGACGGCGGATGCCGAAATCCTCGGAGAATTCACCTTCTTGATGTTTTACTATTTCGAATGCGAGGAAAAGGAACTACGCAAGTAAAACTCCTTGATTGGGATAAATCCTTTTTCTTTATTTATATCTTTAGAATATGTTGTATAATAAGTCGCGTACCCGAGTCTTATTTTTGGTTGTTTAAAGTGCGACACAACGAGCTGGAAATAATTGTACGAGGTTCTTATATGCGGTCGCGATGTTCGCGACTTGGGTGCCCGTTGCAGACTGGTCGACGAGCGCATCTTCTGCATTTGCAAGTATGAAGAATAAAAAATAATTTTTAGTCCAAGGTGGCTCAAGTTCGGTTACTGAGTGAGAATTCTCTCTTTCGGAAATTCTCACGTCCGTGAAAAAGTCCGCTCTGCTGTAACCGGAGTGATTTTACCGTGTCAGCGTCTGACTTGCATTCGTAGCCGTTCGCGAATCTGGTTTATTCTAAATTTCGTTTCCATACCTTTCTAATTATAATTAATATAATTATATCAAATATAATATAAAATACAAAAATATATTAGTAAAACGGTCGGCGAATTAATTAATAATAGCCGGGCGTTACCCCTGCTACATTTATAATGATAAATATGAAGAAATGTATTATT
Organism: Megastigmus dorsalis; assembly: GCA_900490025.1. Taxonomy (NCBI): domain Eukaryota; kingdom Metazoa; phylum Arthropoda; class Insecta; order Hymenoptera; family Megastigmidae; genus Megastigmus; species Megastigmus dorsalis. The sequence continues at coordinate 2,209 of UELU01137175.1, forward strand.
CTTAATGATATTAAGCGTTTTAAAGAAAAAGAAATTGACATGGTCAAGACTCGAACCTGAGCCCTGCAAAATATTAAATTAAACAGTACAACGCCTTAACCCACACGATCGAGCAGAATTAATTAATTCTTTCTCGTTGAAACTCTTACACGTTTATATACCGCACACGCGTAAAATTAATTTAAATATATAATATATAATAAGGTAATTTAATATATATTTGAATACCTACTTGCTAAATTAAGTATTATCAATAAATTTTGATCAGTGCTGATTAATGAATAATAAACAAAACATAAGTTTTAATCTTTGTCAAAAGAGTAAACCCATATCAGATATAATAAAAACTGATAAGTATATTGTTATCGGTCTTATAGTCTTATAAATTCAAATAATAATAATGGCAGTCAGATTGAACTTGTTTACAATCACCCCTGTAGAATCCCGTATCAGATAATTCTTTTGAACAATTACAAAAAGTTTTTTCTCTTTATAAAGTAGAAAAGGAACTTGATCCGTCAAAAATTCTCGGAGAAATTTAACAATAACATACATATATATTTTATTTAAGAAAAGATAACAAATGTTTGTAATTCATTTTTATCATGAGAGAAATTAGTTTTATGCTAAAATATGTGGTTTTTTGAATTGGGCGACTTCTTTGTGATGACGAAAATATGAGGCCCTTTGGTGTAGCAGTCATAAAAAGCAGGAAAAACCCATTATTCAAAAGGAAATAAACAAATTTTTATTAATTTTAACATATAAAATTCGTATAAAATATTCGTATAAAAAAGTACAAGTAACAAGATAAAAGTATATATCAGAAACGACCTAGTTCCACAACAGTAAAAGTTCTAAGTTCCATGAAAAATTTTTTTTTTATATTAGAACCGAGTTTTTTTCGCATTTCGAACGATTTTAAGTCATTCTAGATGATCGCCAAAGATACTTACCTTTGGCAATTTTCTTTTTAAGTCGGTCAGCTGTGAGACCTCTGAAGTTTTCAATGCCATAATATAGAGTTACTAAATGAGTACAGAAAGTAAAAAAACTCAAGCAGTATTCTAATGACACCCATATATGGTTATTATTTCTTATATGTAAGAGATGCTTTACGTAATAAAGAATTTAAATTGTTAAACATCACTGGCTTTTTTTAGGTAAGAAAATATAATAATGTATCATTGATATTAGAATACTGTTTATGGTTGATGATTTACTGTACTCGTATAGTAATTCTTTAATATGGTATTGAAATTTTCAAAGCTGTTTCGATATAATTTGTTCTTGTATTATATAGATGTACAATGAATTGTATATGTAAATGAAAAACAAGCTTTGAACTACAATCTTTATTCATAAATTAGTGTGGCTTTCTTAAGAGGGTGACAAAGTCCTACCGCTACCACTCAAACTGTTTTACTGATCGGATCTTGATAATTTGTTATAACTAAATAAATACTTCAAATTAGGCAAATCCCAAATAAAGGTGCACTTCGTCTATGAATTATCTATCATCTAGTAAAGTTTTAAGTAAATAATTCAATGACACCTTCAAAAATTCTTGTTTCGAAATAAGCGAATTTTTTTGGAACGAGAATATTTTAGGGTTTCTAAAATATTCACTTAATACTTTGCCAAATGGTAGATAATAATAATGCATAGACGAAGTGCACCTGTATTTGTGTTTTTCATTATTTCAAGTATTTATTTAGTTATAACAAATTATTCAAGATTCGATCGGTAAAACAGTTTAGTGGTAACTGCAGGGCATTGACATCCCTTTAATGTGTAATATACAACTAGATTAAACTAAAATAAACCTATAATAAACAGCTATCAAAACATTGAGAGTAACTCCTGGATGACATTACCCAAACTAAAAAATTTGCCCTTCATCGGCCTGAGGCCAAAATATCAACACAGCTAATTAGAAAAATAGAAATATTAGCCTAATTTCAACTTAATTATTAGATATTGGCATTTCCAAAAACATATATATTCATATACTTTTGATGCATAGTTAAGGAATTATTAAAAAAATTAGAATCTATAAAATTGAAGCATATGTATACGAAACGTATATGTATTATTTTTTACAATTTCTTAACTATGTATCAAAAGTATGTCAATATATATGTTTTTTGAAATACCCAAGACTGATAGAGAAGTTAAAATTAGACTAATCTTTCTATTCGACTAATTGATTGGGTTCATATTTTGACCAAAGATTGAATAGAAGCAAAACTTTGATTTTTTATGTATTTTGTTAAACATTCATACAGCTGAAGCTACTGTCAATGTTTTGATGGGTGTTTGCTAGGTTTAATTTCAGTGAATCTAGCTGAAGAAAACTCTTAGTATTAATAGTAATTTTTAATTTTGATATTTAACATCATTTGTTGATTAAATGCACATCAGTGGTTCCGTACCTACAAAATTGATATTCACATAAAATATCGCTCTACGAAATAGGGAAAATTGGATTTATTCCTACCTATGCAAATATCTGAAGCAGTTACCATCAATAAGCACCAATGATATTGTCAAGTAGATTAGGACGGTGAAGATAAACACAATCAGCCAGACCGGCACCTGGAAAAAGTAATAATAACTATTGCATAGCTTTCAAAATTCATATCAAAATTGGAAACTGGATTACATTTGTTTTACATCATTGTCGAAAATGGTAGCTCTGGACAATAAATAGTTACACCTGAAAACAGCAAGAAATATACGGATTTCTGTCTATTGATTACGCTGCACCTAGAAACTCATAAAATCAAAAGTGGATTAGAAGTAATAGAGTAAGATAAATTTTGTAGAACATGGATCTCACCAAGAACATGCAGTGGTATTAAGATTTTTGATTTCTGAAGAAAAGTTCTGACAACAGGTTAGAAAGCATATGGGAGCGTCCACCAAACACCAGCCACAGGGCGTGAGCAGTGGATTTTTCGCATATAAGGCGCTCTGTTCAACTCGCTCACAATCGAACGGTAAGACTCTTAGAAAAAATCAAAAGACATAGATCGATAGATTTTTTCTCGCTCTTTCTGATAATTTACCTATTTTTTCTCTATAATGCTTCTGTAAGGTCGACAAATTAAGTCGAATATTTAAATCAATTTTTCTAAAAAAATGTATTTTTTTTTCGAAATACCTTTTTTTATTCTAAAGTACAACTCTTAAGCTACAAAGGCCTGAAATTTCAGTATGAAAAATCCAAGTGTTCCTGAGTTATGATATATTAAGTACGACGCCGCGAGGCCGTACGCTCGCTCTCCGTGCTATTCGCGGGGACGAGCCATGATCTACATACCTCTGCGCTACGCCTGGGCTTAAGTTTATACAAATATTATAAAATATATTAACATTTACAGTATTTTATACTGTCAAACTATTAAAATTAGTTATTATATAACTAAATTAATTTTGTTTGTAACAAATCATTAACATTTTTAGATTTTTTTATAATTTTCATATCACTTGATAAGCCAACTCGAATAGGTCGTTTTACATTCTTTTCTTTCTTTTCAATCTTAATCGCAGTTTTTTTCGTTTGCTTAATCGGTGCATATAATTCGGACTTTTCGATACTGAAAACGTTTTTATTTCTAATCTTTTAGTATCCGCTAATAATTTAGTACAATGAATCAATTGTGTTCCTGGTATTGTTTTTGCCGATTCTAATCGTTGTTTTAATTTTTCAAAGGTTAATGAATATTCATTTTTTGATGAGAATAAACAAACAATATTTTTAAAGTAATTGCTTGCCCAATTGTAAAGATCTTGGGGTGTTAAAATGTAATTATCATTTACTTTACGCAAACTGGCGCGTCTGGCGTTACTTTTGACAGAAGCACTGATGCCACCACATGCATTTTTTCCGTGCGCGGTGGCATGAAAGTGCCATTCTGCTTCGACAGAAGAGTCTTCATAATGATGAAGGAGATTCTGAAACTTGTATTTATTTTTAAAATTCTGCGCTGCACCATCAGTAAAATACATAACTTTTTTGACACAATTGTAAGAATTTTTGAGATAATTTATAATAATATTTTGGATACAATTAACTGCTACCGCATCGTGAGTTAAATTATCTGAAAAAACTACTATGCTTTATGCTGAATTTTTGAATCCTGTCCTCTATAATAAAAAACAGCTGTTGCTAAACTGCATTGGTTATTGTTGTAGTGAAATGATTGAGCTGCATCTTGGGCAATAAAAGCATAGTTTTCTGAGAAGTCTAAAGAAATTAACAATTCTCCTGTGGATAAAGATTCTCTAAGGGTCTGAAAATGAGTAGATTGTTGTTTAGAAATAAAAGAATGAGCCTTAAGTTTATGTAAAAGAGGAAAAAAAATATTAATAAATGATATACTAAGAACTATTTGTGTCTGTAATGTTGATCTATCGGTAGTCTGCGATATTTGAAATTTTATTTTATTAATATCAGAGCTTTCAAGAAATAGTTGTAAATCCTTTTTTAATGGCTCTATACCAGGACATTTCTGACATTTATTTAAATAACACTCTGAAGTAGGATTTTTACAAACTATTTCTGCTATACAGTCTTTGTAAGTACTCATTTTGTCAAAAGAAATTCCAGAATTTTTCAAACCTGCTAATAGAAGTTTAATATTTTGATGGTAAACACAAACACATACAGAATATGTACCACTAGCCCGAGCTAAAACGCAATATTGAGGACGATATTCAGCAAATTTACTAAACCCAATTTTTAATGAAGGATGCAATTCTTTGAATTTCAAGTATAATTCTCGGAGATTGTACAAAACAAATCTTTTTTGAATATAGCTCTTTGGTCCATCGTCATTTTTTATGCACTTGTTGTCTTTATAACCGGGCATAATTCTACTATTGTCATCATTTTCATAAAAAAGTTTCACTGCATTCAAAGTTTCATTTGATAAACTGTATATCTCCTCTTTTTTTCTGATGACTGGGATATTCTATTATCTGATAATTTACATTTTTCAACTAGCCAACGAGATGTGTTCGAAAATTCAGCAACTTTCCGAGAACTCCAATTTTTAGGAAGTAAACTGACAAAGATCTTTCCATCGGTCTTACAGTCTAATCAATATTTTAGACTCATCAAGTGTTCCCCATCACGGAAATCTTTAGTAAAAGGTTTATTCGTATTATGAAGGGAAACCAGAATTTTTACTAAAGATTTCCGTGATGGGGAACACTTGATGAGTCTAAAATATTGATTAGACTGTAAGACCGATGGAAAGATCTTTGTCAGTTTATAGTAGAGCACAGTCGACATAAGTAATAATTTTAATGTTTTAGGAAGTAATTGAAGAAGTAATAAGTTTTCTCTATTTGTTACTTTCTCATCATTAAACTTTTGCTGTAAGTTTCTAAAAATTTCATAATATTCTTCTTTCGATAATTCATTTTCTACTTTGGATTGTGCATGACATTTTATCCTGCAAGTGTCACAAATTTTATCTGCATCCTTTACAAATGAAAACCGAAGTTTCACTTCTTCTGAAACGAATCTCAGCCTAGGTGAATGTTTTTTTTCGTTAAACGGATTACAACACTGTTTGAAACCATAAGTTCTCATAAAGAGAATATTTTATCCCTAAATTGTTGGAACTTATAAAACTTGGCATTCAAATTTGGCTACAGATATTTTTGTTAAGGTCTAAATCCCTCTAGTGGCGAAAAAAATAATAAAAATTAAACAGTCAGTTATATAATGAAAAATCGGGCGTCTGAGCGCAGTATGAAGAGCACGAGTACGGTCTCGCGGCGTCGTACTTAACATGTCATAACTCAGGAACACTTGGATTCTCCATCCTGAAATTTCAGACCTTTGTAGTTTAAGAGTTGTACTTTAGAATAAAAAAAGTTATTTCGAAAAAAAAATACATTTTTTTAGAAAAATTGATTTAAATATTCGACTTAATTTGTCGACCTTAAAGAAGCATTATAGAGAAAAAATAGGTAAATTATCAGAAAGAGCGAGAAAAAATCTATCGATCTATGTCTTTTGATTTTTTCTAAGAGTCTTACCGTTCGATTGTGAGCGAGTTGAACAGAGCGCCTTATATGCGAAAAATGCGCTGCGCGCGCCCTGTGGCTGGTTTTTGGTGGACGCTCCCATATATAACCTCTAAAAGTAAGTATTCTCATAAGTTCGATACGAGTAAAAGGATCACCGTCACATCTGACACTGAACATCGTTTATCGTCCCTGAATAGATACACGAACTAAACGTAATGTGTTTTTCCTGCTTTTTATGACTGCTACACCAAAGGGCCTCATATTTTCGTCATCACAAAGAAGTCGCCCAATTCAAAAAACCACATATTTTAGCATAAAACAAATTTCTATCATGATAAATATTAGTTTCAAGCATTTATTTTCTTTTCTTAAGTAAAATATATATGAATGTTATTCTTAATTTTCTCCGAGAATTTTTGACGGATCAGGTCAAAACTTCGAGGCTTACCATTATTTTATATTGAAACATTTTTATTTTATGATTTATCCACCCAAAGGCTTGGGAAGCGTAAACAATTTAAGAATATTAATAAATCGAATTTTAGATCTGAAATGAAAAAAATTAATTTCTCGTGAAAGAAATGTATATGGGGCGTTTCGCGACAAACCTCCCAGGCCGGTAAGCGGGTGCCCAAAACCTCACATATTGAACGCATTCCTGCGGCATGAAAATGCACCTATCGATAAAAGTTCATATACGTTTTCGATGTATTTTTTCCTCAGCTTTCTTCTAGTGAATTTTTTTTTTAATAATTTTCTCATGTTAACCTTGAAAAAACATAAAACGTGTTATATCTTGATAAGTGTATTTTTAATATTTTTTTTAATACTCTAGATCGAAAGATCAGGTTTTTTACATTCAAATAGCTATTTTTCAGGTAGGGCTTGTTTGATATTTTCGAGGAATTAAACCGTGAACACGTACCCGCAGCGACAAACCAGTGCCCGCCGCGAGACTATAGCCAGCCGCGCAGCCTCAGTATACTAAATCATAGCTTTAAGACGTTCTTAATGTTTTTTAAATACTTCTAACTTGAAGTAGCTTTATATAATTCTTTTTGTAAATAATTGCATTTTACGATATCTTTCATGTGATATGCACATCTTTTACACTGTCCAGTCTATTAATTTCGTCTATGAGAGTTTTGACATCTTGATACATACCAGAGGTCTTATAAAAGATGCTGAAGCTCTAGACTCTTCGGCTCGCGTTTTATTGGTGATTGTTCGATGCTGAGGTGTACACTCGAGAAACACCATTCTATCGGTCAGTGTTGACGGTATATGCTGAAACGTAAGAGGAACTTGAATCTCTGTAAGGGAACTACCCACGCACCGTGTAGCTGTAATAGCTCTGGTAACTGTGTGACAAAGTGGGTCGTTGTGTTTTCAGCGAAATAATCCATGCTGTTGCTAGGCAATACGATATAAAATTGATCTCTCATTTTTGTTTCTTTTAATTTTTAAAAACACTAACCCTGACCTAAGAATTAAATTTGTCGGGGTATCCTTTCCAATAAACAAAATACTCCTTTGTCTGACCTTTACCTCTAGTTTTTCAAATATTTTCAATTTCAAACGCTACTTTTTTCAAATCTTTTTTAACTCGCGAGACCTCTTCCTCGTAGAAAAAACCGTCAATATCCTCGTTTGCCAAATCTTTCAAAATGTGAACCGGAGGTTGGCGTGTTAATGAAATTCTTGCAATTTTGAACAGCTCTAAAGTCCAACCGCCCTCGTAACCATTCGAGAAAACGTCGCTCTCTCGACTGACCCGCACCAAGTCGCCCACACTGTATTTAGCCTGTCTCGGTTTGATGCTGCCGTAGCGTAAATTTAAATTTTGTCGTGCTTCTGCAGTGTTGTACAGAGTCACGGATGCGGGAGTCATCTTAGTAATGGAATGTCTGGTGTGGTTGTAGGCTTGCAAAAGTCGGGGTAAAACGTCAATGTATCTTCGTGTATTTTTGTTCGTAAAATAACGCCAGATTCGTTCTTTTATAGTTCTTATGAACCTCTCTACAACAGCTGCCTTCGTATCGGGACTCCGTACAACCCTAAAATTTATTTCCATTTTGTTCAACAATTCCTGCATCGCTGATCCAACAAACTCCTTTCCTTTGTCCGATTGGATTCCTAGCGGTTTCCTCTTATTACTCCTGGCTAAAATTCGTTGAAAGCCGTCAGCAACACTTTTTGCACTCTTGGTCACAATAGGCTCCATCCATGCATACTTACTCAGAACATCGATGACAGTAAGAAGATAGTTGTAGCCATCGTTGTAAGAGTTTATCGATCTCATGTCCATCAAGTCGACTTCCCACACATCGACAAAATTGCGTAGGTTATAGCATCTTCGAGGAAATTGATGCCTCACCTGCTTGTGTAAGTTGTAAGCATTTTGGCCTTCGAGCCAATCAATCACATTTTCTCTATCACATTTTTGACGTGTAGCGTGTAAAATCTTATCTGCCCCGGCGTAGGCAGTAGGCTGCGGAAGGCCATAATAAAGCTATTCAAAAATTCTACTTATTTTTTGTTTTTCTTATCTTTTAGAAATTTATTCTTCTTTTTCTGTGTCCTATCGCACAATTTTATTGCTTTCTTGATTCGAGAAAAAATTTTTTCAAAAGTTATTTTACTGACCATACAAGAAGCGGTCATCATTGCAAAAGTTCGCTCGTCGCGTGGTGTCTCTTGAGCAAGCATACGTGAAAAAGCACGCTCGGCCAGTATACGATCAGCCTTTCGAAGATTATTCTTTTTCTTGTCACTGTACGCTAGATCGTGCTCCCGACAGGCACCATCCAGATGATTGAGCCCCACCTCACCACGTTCGAGTCATTCTGCCAGTTTGGTACCCGGTCCACAAAATTTATAGCCGGGAACATGCATCTCAAACGGCAGCAAATCAATCAAAGAGTCTAGAGCACTATTTTTTTCCCCTCCTCTACGACACTCTCGTTTTTCTTTTCTTCGGTTTTTTGTACTTGCCATTCATCCGACACCATGATTGAACAACTTGTGGTGTCGGTGTGATTTTCTTTCTCCTCCGCGCTACAGCTCGCTCACTGACACCGTCAGCTGTCAGTTGCAAGTGAGAAGAAGAAGAAGAAGAAGATGCTGGCGAAGCTGCTAGACTTGGGGGCCGCGCCACAATTTCGGGCGATGAAATGTTGGACGATGACGTCGAGCCTCTAATATTGTCTAAAATGCGTTTATTGCCAATGTGTTCTTGAGGTATGAGCGCTTGTCGGAGCGCCATCGCAAACTGACGATGACCTCTGGGCAGAGGTATTTTTCTAGCTCTCATAGCATCATTCACCAGGTCAATAATGCTTGCCCCCTAAACAGGGGAGCCATCTATGATCACGCTTCCGTTACGGTCCCACACTATATTACGGGATCTGCGCAAGTGCAGCATAAGTCGTGCAGCATTAGCACGAAATTTTTGTGAAACGCTTTCGACGATATACTCGTCAGTTCTTATCTCATCCTCGTCTCGTTGACGCTGCTCGTCGTCATAGCTGTCGTTGACCGTACTCGGAAGAGTTACATTGCCTTCGTCGTCCTCTGAGAATTTTCTTTTCGACAAATCCTCCTCAGCATCTCGAAAGTGAAGATTGCGTTCTAAAACCTACTTATACTTTGACTACTTCTCCCTATCGTCTTTGCAGACTGATGAGTTCAATATATCGTTCATTTCGGCATCCAGTCTATTAGCTATCGTGGGTGGGGTCTGTACAGACTTTAGGCCTCCATTCGTTAGTGAGAGATGAATGCGGTCCAAACTCTCTTGAGGTATGAGAATAATTTTTTTTGCGTGTTCCATTGCTGCTACTTTGTCACGAGAGATGCCAATATGGTTCCAATGAGAGAAGCCAGTAGGGCAGGTAGGAATCCGCCACGTTGCACAATTAATTTTTTCTTCCTGTGTAAACTTTCACCCGTATTAGCCAATTTTCGTAGAACACAGGAGTATTTGCGTAATTTACTCTTGTGTGTTTTGGTGAGTGGTACGTTACCGTGTAAGACGTTCAAAGCACATTCGCAAATATGACGAATTAATTTAGGGTCTGCTTTGCGTAACAAGGCGTTTCACTGTTGTTTATCTAGATGATGCAAAGCCCGCAAAATTGCAGCGTACTTCTGTCCAAACGGATCTCGACAAGTTTTCGGAGCCATTACAGTGACGCAACTGGAACATGGTTCTCAGAGTCGCGGCCTTTTATCTTTTTTCGACCCAAGTTGTAATACACAAAAAGTGTTATAAACTAAAGTAAACTCGAGTAAACTAAATAAATAATTAACTAAACTAAAATAAATAAACTAAATAAAGTTAATTACAAATAATGCATATTATAAGTGCATAAATAACTAGATTATTATAATTTAAATGAAAGTATTATTCGAATAAAAGCGAAACAATATAGTATAAGTAAAGCGAAACGTAAGATACAATGAGTGCGAGAGAGAAAGAATGCGAGCGCCAGATGTTCGAATCGAGCACACACACCCGCGCACACCATCAAGCCGCGAAATGTTCGCGCTAAACAAACGGACACCTGAACGAGAAATATACACCTACGAGGAGAGAGGGAAATCGCCAGATGTCCGCACCTCAAGAAGAGTGTATAAGCGCGCTTGAACTTAGACCGAGGGACACTCTTGTACCAGCTCTTATCCTCATAATACAACTACCATTCATTTTAGTCTTCCCGTGTAACATTTTCATTTCCCTTATACCTCAAGGCTCTGCCGTTTATTAGTTGTACGTTTATTGCAAGCGTCAACGAACTCGGGCAGAGTGATTGTTATAAGAGCGCTGTTACTTCGCGGCTGGCCTGGAGAACATTGCGTTCTCCGGCGAACCCGCTGTGCTTTAAGTAGCACTGTACGCTAATAAGTCGAGTAAGCATTGCGCTTCTCGATAAACTTAACGTGCAGAAGTATATGTAATAACTCCTTCACGACCTATTGCGCGGTCGTGAAGGGACTTGTTTACTATAAGTTAACAGTTTTTGTCCGTGTACAGTCTCTCTCTGCAAGTCGATTGCGCTTTCTCGACAACCCAGATACCCGTAACTGGGTTTTTTCATGAGCAAGATGGAAAAGTAATACACTTTTCCATCGGATCTCGTGAAAAGAGAGTAAGTTAATTTCTGTCTACTGTCCATTGCGCGGCAGTAGATAGAAGGCTTCTGCAGTACTTATATGTTTATTACTTTTAAGTTAATTTGAGTGTTCTCGCGACAAGTAGAGAGAGCATTGCGGTTTCTCCACGAACTCGCTACCCTTAACGGGGTGCTCTCCAGTTGGGTAGCATGACATAGTGTCAGCTATCGAACCGGGAAGAGTGAGAAGCCCAAGGTTTCCATAGTCTATCCATTGCGCGATAGTCGATGCGAGTAAGGCGGCTCAAATATCCTTGACGAACCCATCCCGTCCGTATCTACTGAAGCAAGTACTTGCTCTGCTATAAGTAAGCCACTGCGCGCTTACTTACGCTCGGAGTAAGGAAAGCTTGTCACCATTTCCGGTCTATCGAATCCATCATCCCATGGAATAGATAGGTCCATCGGGGTAAAACCATAGTGTCAGGGTGGCGACGAGCGGAGACCATTGCGCGTCTCCGCTACATCTCCTTTGCCCTGATACGCCTCGGGCGGGCAATATTTTAAATAAATAGTCTCTCTAGTCGCTCCAGCTAGGTTCTGACACGATTCCCGATAGTGAAAGCTATCGGGAACTACCCCGTGACGGTGGAACGTCACAACGTATACGTACTTATACTCGTCGTCGGGGAAAATACACGTACAAAAGCGGTAATTATCGGGCGTGTCTTGCTTGAGATCCAGTAAGAAATAGCCAAACGGTAGAGAGGTGGCGTCTCAGTAAGCTTCCTGCAAAAATCGTGGATCTTCCAGATATAATTGTCTTGAAAGATGTGAAATTTGGCTGCGATCGCGAAAGTTTCTAAATAATACGATATACTGCGCGGTCAACGATATATCTCGCTGGCCTTTTTCCTGATGAAAGATATTCTGCGTGATAAATATGACACTAAGATTATTGTGATGGCTGCCTTTTGTAAAGAGATTGATAATCGCACCGCCAGAGGACGAGGATTCATGCATAAGATCGTCGATGATGCGCAGCTTGGGTCTCGGATCGTTTGCCCACTCGCCGGATTCGGGAACACCTTCGCCAAATTCGATATTTTTACCAAGTTCCTTGTAGCTGGGCTGCCACTCGCTATAGTAGAGAATTATACGCTCGAAACGAGTGTCGCTCATGCGATCGCTATACTTTAAAAATTTTTCACAAACTCCGATGCTTCCACAGTGTATCCATGACGATTACTGTGAGGGCGCCCTCTCATACAGCAGTACCTCTGTCCCAAGGTGTTGATGACCGCGGTGGGGGCCCCCGCACCCGCTCACGACTCGCATCGAGCGGTCTCTATCCGCGGCTCGCGCAAGCGCACGAATGCGTTAATTCTCCCTCTACTCGTCGCGGATCAGCGCTTCTGATTCGTAGCTCGCGAAAGCGCACGGATGAGCTGATTCGCTCAGCCGTTGCTAGCGAGCGCTGCTGATACGCGGACGCGACTCTATCAGCGAATGCGCCATGCGTCGAACTCGTACTCTCCCACTCAGTTCCAATGGCTAATCAGGTTACAGTAGTGTTTCGTTCTTGTAGCCGTATGGATAGCTCTCCCTCAGACCCACGAAACGTCTCTTGCTGTAGACAGGTCGACAAGTTTTTGTCTCGGTTTGCGATATAACTTCGTGAAAATCCGTACGTCTGATGGCCAAAGAATTTAAAAAAATTTCGCTTCTATCACACTTTACCATTTCACAAATACTCTCAAAATTCACTTTTTGGCTGTTTGAATAATTTAGTCGGATTCCTTTTACCTTGCACACATATTCCTCGCGACCGTCAGGCTTTCGATACTTGTAACCGTAAAACTTTGGGCCACCCGATGCAAATGCCGTGATGTATGTAACGACGCCCTTCTCTGACAGTTCGTTGGTGAGTTCACCCAGCATTGCACCAATCGGTAAATCGCGTTAAATGCTACTGCTGACATAGATGACTGAATCCATGTCGTAATATAGAACGCGTATATCTAATTCGGTTAAATATTCAAGCAGTTTTAGCCGTGCTTGGGCAGTCGTGAAACCAGCAACAACAACACTGGTGGTCGGTGATGGTCTGACTGAGGCGTTAGTGTATCGCCATCCGACATAGAGTATCGTTGTTGACAGGCAAAAGACCCATCACCTCGATTTCTGCACTGGTAAGTAACTCCATTAATCTTTGCGGCTGCGTAATCACCTCAGTTTTTGGCATATTTTCGCGCTGCGCAAACTTTCCCCACAGCGAGTTCAGACATAGCTTTCCCACGAACCTTTGACCAGCATTGAAGCATACTTCATCTCTATTCAAACTTATACCTTCGTATTGTTCGAGGAATTTCACGTATTCATCTTTAGCCTCGTCTGTGATGCAATCTGGTGGGTATCCAGATGCCAGTGTTTTTTGCTTAAAAAACTCGTCGATGTAATTTGAAAATATTCCACCACTACGAGTTTCTGCACTATATTGCGTCATCTCGTACTGCCATATTTCATACACGCTTACAACAGTATAGCCTAACTCCACAGCTTTTATAATTTCTTTGGACACCCATGTTCCTCGCAGAATAGGGTCTTGTGCATTTTCGTGAGGATAATCATCTTGCAGCATTTCTTCGCAACATGAACGGCACAGCGGAAACAACAATTTGCTATGCATTCTAACGGTCAGAACTGGATGATATAAATTTCTCGGCGGCAGTACGTCGCACATGATGAGACCAAAAACCAATTAGACACGTTGTTGGACATACCTACGATTTTTTTACATTCCTCTGCACCGATGTACAGTTGTGGATGACCAATTGGGTATTTTCGACGCTTACAAATGTAAGGGTATAGTGAACACACATCCACGTATTTTATTTTTTCATCAACGCTGCACTCGTACGCTTTAACAGTATTCCCTGTGTGGCCTCAAAAATGCTTCGCGGGGGTCCAAGGGTTTTCTGTACACGAGGTCGATATTATTTTCAACAAAATACCTCATCTCCTCGTTGCGCGCCAGTTCTTGATCGTACGTACACTCCCATATCTCGATCAGCTGATAATTGTTTGCAATAATTTTTTTGGAAGTTGCACAAATTTTCTCGTACCTATCACCCATCGTGTCATTGTCGTTCAAGCTATCGTCACGATTCACTCTGTAGCAGCGAGAGCAGCCATGTCAATAGCAGCCGTGAAATTGAAGAACGTTTCCTCTATGATTTTCGTTTTCCTCGGCAGGACAGAACCCGTCTACAAGAATATTCTCGGGTAATCTTCTCTCGCGGCCATGCCCAGTGTACTCGATTCCGCGATTTAACCCTCTTTGCTCCATCCAGTACAGCCAATGAATCGCTTTGATGGATTGGTTATCGGCTCTTCTATAGCCACCAACGGGTACGATACCGATCTGATTTTTCTTTAAAATTTTTTTTCGAAACACACGCATACACGTGGAAGCTATTGTCGTACAATCGTCGAAAGGATCCACTGCGAATTGCATGAATGTCGCTCAAAAAACTAAATAGGCTAATCGCAGTATGACATCCTGCTTACAGTATTTAATTATTTTATTCTGAAAATCGAACACATATTCGCTATTTACTTGTTCTTTGTACCATTCTAAAAAATTTTCACGATCTTTGGCCGTCATAGAGTCATGAGCGTACGTATTTATTGGCGGTAGTGGTCCGATGTAAAATTGATTTTCCGGAGTATTGAATAAATGAGGGAAAGTACCTTTCACGATTTCTGAAAGTCCGTAAGCTTTCGGTAAACTACTTAAAGGCATGTGAAAGTAGTTCAGGCTATCAATAAACTTTATATTTAAATATTCCAGCAAAACAATTTTTGAACCGTTTAAAATTACCTGCGGTTTTTCAAGCTCACTCTGTTTCTCGATAAAATATTTAAAAATAAATTGGCTGTCGAATCCTTAAGAATTGTGTGCAATACATATCGTCTTCTTGAAATTTTTACGTTTAGCTAGAGCTAAATCAATCAATTCTTTTACTGGGTCAATATTAAACACATTCTCTAATACCACAGTGTACACATCTGTTGAAAATATCAACATCGTCGAGACACAGAGTGCACACTTGCTGCACTACATATAAATTTGGAACGTGTATTTTTTTCTCCTCATCGCCAAGTACAGGTACGGTTTGCTGCGTCTCGAAATCGTAAAATAAAAATAATACATTTTGTCGCTGTGTAACATCTTTGATCGGTTGTACGAAACAACAATGACCCACTGGTAGCCGCTCGTTGCAAATATTACAAAATGACACAGCACAGATATGAGCTTCTCCACGATTATTAATTCGCACGGTTTTACAACAAATTGAGCAAATTTTAATCTCGTTGCATACAGACAACGGCTTTTTACCTGATTTTTTTTCTTAAATGACTTTCATAGCATTCATTGCCAAAAAAATTCCAGTTACAATTTTCACATTTTTTCAAATAATTAGATTTATCGCACTGTGGAGACTGGAGACTTTTGTAACATCTATTGGAACATCTGTGGCTCTCGACGTTCTTACAACATTTGTTGCACGGTATGTAATATCCTTTACTTCCAGCTGCACCCACCAAGTTAAGTATCGGTTGATAATGTCTAGTAGTCTCGTAGTACGTGCAAAACACTTTTGTAAGTATCAATTACATATCTCGTCCCGTCGAAAATAGGCGCATCTCCGCGAGCAAAATTTCTAAAAGAATACACAACTATAGCTATGCCTTTCTGAGCGAGAGATATCTGACATCGATGAATTTCTTCAAGTCCGCAACCGTTCGTCGGGAGACTGACTTGCGCCAATCTAATAAGGTCTTGAAATGCTTCTTTCTGCACTCGACTATTTTGTCTTCTAATTTGATTCTAATAGTTGTGCAAAACCCCCGAGCGCAATTGTCCTCTAACTGCATGAGCACAGGCAGTAACTAGAGACCGCGGTAAACACAGACCATCATCGTTTCTTATAGATAAAATCGATCGTTTCCGCACGGACTCTTCGGTTAAATGCTCACGGCCTCGGCCTGCTATATTATTTATAACAGCACACTTGATCAACAATGTGTTATCAATATCGAATTCGGCTGCACTTTGCGCTGCACTGAAAAACATATTCCACAGCTCGCCGACGTCAAAATTTTGAATAGGCCTAAATGACATCCATAAGGGCCCATAATTAAATCTTTCAGATTGAATAGTTATATTTATAAAATCTGTAGGCGCACGGTCACGACAAAGATTTTTATGCAACTCAAACAGAGCGCCCTCCAACCCTTCGTAAATGTTGTTATTATCGGGCGGTGGTCTGGATATTCGACCTGTGAGTTCGAGCCCTTCTACACTGAATCGTCGATAGTACCGTGAAAACCTACTCTCAATAATAAAACGAGAAACTCTTTCTATCGCACCTCTAGCACCTTGACCGTTCTGTAAATAAATATCTGTAAAAATTGAAGTTTTTAAATATACATGAATTAAAAAAACAAGAAATGAATTAAAAATACTATAGACTTACTGCTGTCGTTTAAATAACGGGTAGTGCTGTTGTCGGTGTCGGTGTCAGATGAACCCGAGCTGGAGGAGGTCGAGGTGGACGACTCCGATAAATGAGACTCGCTATCTGAGTCTGCGTCATCGCGTGTAGTATGACTTTTATTTCTCAAGTTTCAATCATGTGTAAATTATTTGGAAGAACAGAAAATAAATGCTCGTATAACATTCTAGTAAATTTTAGTTTATATAGCAGGCAAGTGTGGCCTCAACCTCTAGAAACTGAGAAATTCGACTTTATATTTCTCGAGTTTCAGATGTGCGCAACTCGTATTTTAAAACAATTTTATTCGCCATTCAAATGAAAAATCATATCCGAGAAAAGTCGTCTTAATATTATCTCAAGCTTCTGAAATGTGAAAGTCGTCTGAAAAAAAGTTCCATGTAAAAGAATATACAAATTATTTTTAAAAGTCGACTCGTCGTGATATTGTCTAAAACTTCAGGAATGTGCAGACCATTCGAAGAGATTATATGTAAAAGAATATGTAACTCTATTATGTTTTAACTCAGTTTTTCATTGCATTGCTTTTTTAAAGTCAACATACATCTTAAAAACATTTAATGCAGACAAAAATAGCAAGGGTATTATCAGTCTCGCGTATGCCTTTCCTATGACATCAGCGACGAGCTCCGAGACACCCTATACTCTCTCTCTCTCTCTCTCGCGCTCTTCGGTATCGCGCGTTATTAAAAAATGCTGACATTAGGTAAAAGTTTTGGAAAATTTTACAAGATGTTCTTGAGTAGCCAGTCGTCGTTCGGACTCCTTTCGCTATGGATGGATTACCCGTTCATGAGTGCGAGGAGTCTTTATTAAATTTTTGCCACCGTGACCGGTCCAGTGACGAGGAGTCACTATTGGAAGGCACGGGTACGCGCTACCTTACTCTGTTAAAAAAAAGATGAATATCTACGTTTGTGTGATAGCGGGAGTGAAAGTTCGGTCCTGGACATCGAGTGCGTCTCCGATTGTGAATTAAATGATAGTATTGTGCTACTCAGTGATAGTGAAAATGTGAACAATGACATTATACAGTGTGCCAGTAGTATCAGTAATGTGGACAGTGATAGTGACATAGACGTTGTAGGATGTGAAAACGTGAGCAGTGACAGTATAGAGTGTGCCAGTATATCTATTGGGAGAACCGAAAGTGGGTATTCTTAATAGAATGCCGATGTTAAATGGCACCTAAAGCCCTTATTTAACCCTTAGCTGCCACACTTTTAGTGCCAATCATAGCTGCCACACTGGGACGTTCTAGACCCCAGCCACATAATCTTGTATTCTGAGTAAACTAAATGGTTTTTTACAATGAAAAAAATCACGTTTGGTCCTTAAGTATGGTTTTATAAGATAGTATATGTAGCTTGCGAAAATTTTTCAATTTGATATATTAAAAAAATTAAAGTTTGAAAAAAAAACTTCGAAAAATGACTTATTTTACTTAAAAATTCATATCTTTTTCATTTTTGACATTTGGGTGCTGAAATTTTAATGACATATTGCCAAAACACAGTTCTTTGAATAAAAAAATAGTGAAATAGTGGCCGCTGAAAAAAAGATATTTATTTCGAGGAATGAAAGTAAGATTTTGAGCTTTTTTTCAAAATCGCGTTTTCCGGACATAAACGTCATTTTTTACGAAATATAAATAAAAATAATTTAATAAATAAATGGAAATAGTTAAGTTCATTAAAAAACATACTTTATTGGATGTTATTTTAAAAACAATTGGATAATTAGCATCCTACACACGTTTTACAGAACAGCAAACGATGTTCTTCGCAAATTGGCCGTTCGCAACTTGAGCATCCCTCGTTAGTTTTTTGTCACTCTTCCGAGAACATTCAGCACATCTCATTCTCTTCGGTAACTTCATCCGTTTATAGGAGTCTTGAATATTTATGTTATCCATGCCCAAAATACCAGCAATGCCAATTTTCAAATCCCGACGTAAAGTAGTCACCTCGTAGCGTTTTCTCTGATAGGGCTTGATAAGGTATAACGAAATGTTTTCAAGACATGAAATTGCCGTAATCTTTTCGTTACTATTAGCAGCTACAAGTTTATATTGGAGAAGAATTCTAGCATTTACCACAGCTTGATCGAGTATGCCATAGAATATCCGCACTGGCCACCTATTTGTCCTTCGCGAGACCTTATATGAATGACAGCTGGTCAAAGCAATCAGTTCCTCCTTTTGTTTCGTTGTAATGGTGAATGATATTGGGCTTGCTGTCTGTTAATTCTGTTCAATGCATATATGACGAAAGAAGAAGCACAATTTTATGTTTTTTCCGAGTGAAAGAGACAAGCGTCAGATT
Source organism: Megastigmus dorsalis (assembly GCA_900490025.1). Classification (NCBI taxonomy): domain Eukaryota; kingdom Metazoa; phylum Arthropoda; class Insecta; order Hymenoptera; family Megastigmidae; genus Megastigmus; species Megastigmus dorsalis. The sequence goes on from UELU01137175.1 coordinate 21,277, forward strand.
CTCACTATGACAAAACTTGGAAGCCGGTGGTACCTTTGAAGCAACTTTCATTTCACCTGGAATTTCTCTTTTATTTTTCTTTAACGTTCCTGTAAGTGTCATATTATAGGGTGCAGGTACCATGCGTTGCACTAATGGTACAGACATGAACCAATTATCGCATGTAACTGTACGATGGGTTCCATAAATAGGAGTAGTAACAACGCGAAAAACATATTCATGTAACTTTTCCTTTTCAATTAATGAAACGGAACCTTTGTCTAAATATGGTACTCCATTTATATAAAAATAAATTATGCATATTGAAATAAATATTAGAGTCATGAAATTTAGTCAGAAATATAATTGCATATTCACCAAATACGAAGTTTCTGCATCATTCAGCGTAACGATTTTCAATCCGTATTTATCGGGCTTATCTTTCATGTACATGCGGAATACACATCTTCCTCGGAAATCCAATAACTGCTCGTCGACTGTACACTTGCTGCTTGGCATATAATATCGTTGACAATTTCCACTAAAAATTTCCCAAAAACTACGAACTGGTGCAAATCGATCGTTAGCATTTCTTGACTGCTTGCCGTCGAAGCGCAAACATGACGCTAAGAATGTGAACCTTTGCCTCCAAAAAACGCATCTGTACAAAGTGATACCATTTTTCTTGTCCGATATTCTATTATTATCAACATTAGATGATTTCCAAAGTCCTTGGTAATATAAAACGCCAATGCACGCTCTAATCTCTTCGGCGTCAGTCACATGATGATAAGTTTCGGCTTTATCTTCGGCTACCAGAGGCAGACAAACTTCTTCGATCTTGATGTTTGTAGATTCAACAATGATATTGATCATTTCTTCGTTGAAAAGAATCTACCAAAACTGTTCGATTGTATCCAAAGTTTGAGCATCACCAGTAGGACCAGGAACGTTTACAGGAGGAACATCGCTCGTTCGATCTGCGAAAATAATATAATGTATTTAAAATGCGTTCTTTTTTCCCCTCATTTTCACTACCTCTTCCCCCCTTTCACCATCCATCTCTCTCTTTTCTCTCTCTCTCTCTCCCATACTGTACATTATAATACTAACCTGACTGACGCTCAGGAGCCTTTGTGTTCCACTTGAAGCCATTTTTTCCTTTGAGAATTGTAGTAGGTCGACCACGGGCCCGAGATTGCAAAAGACGCTGTTCTAAACTGGCATTTTCTACGTCATTATCC
>UELU01137176.1:0-15922 GCA_900490025.1 Megastigmus dorsalis
CTCTCTCTCTCTCTCTCTCCGCGGAAATAATGCCACGGGTTGTAAGGCCATGATTAGAAGCACGTGTCTCCGCGCTCTTTACTTCGTTTGCGTTTGAGGCTCGACTAGCCACATGTAAGACTCGGCCTGACGCGCAAAACACCTACGGCCAACAGCCGTATGCCCCAGCGGGGGTTGTGTATATTTTGTTCAATTCTAAAATAATAAAGGCCGCTCGTCACGGTTCTTATCATAAAATCACTAGTCAACCAGTTTTTGTATCCTATCCTTGCCCCGCGAAAAAAGGACAGTCTCCTCTCCGGCTGGCTGGCCGAGCGAGACAGAGGACCCTTGTGCGACGGTAGTAGTGGAAAGATGATTTCGGGGCAAAGTTTAACAGAAAGGAAAGATTGAAAGCTCAAGTTTTAATATTAAGAATTTACTATTCATCTATATTACTACCATCGTCACACACTATTAATATAAAAATATTTCCAAGGTGTACGGAAATTTATTCTATAAAACTTGACGTCACAAAACAAGCACTTATCGCCTCTTCGCGCTTTTGGTTTGATGATCCTTAAAACTAGACGCTCTCTCTCTAGTTTGCGTATCTTGTAATCATCATTATTACGTGCCTCGAGAGGGAATATATAAGCGCAAGAAAATTTATAGTTTATGATGCAGCTTGCTCAGACCCATGCAGAGGAGCAAAAACAAAACCTCCAAGGGTTTTTAAAGTTCTTCCGGTGGTACTTTACAAAGCAGCTTACACACTTATCAGTTTTATTAATATTTGGTGGCACAGATGTCGTGATGTTGAAGTTAGTGTTGGTTATAACTTCCTCGTCGACGATATTAGTAATTACTGATACACTAACACTTGATACGGTTGACACTATTTCAATGTCGATTTCTGATGCTACGCTTGGTTCGTTTGACACTTCTTCGATGTCAATGTCTGACACTTCTATACCGCTGAAAAAATTTTCTACTTTTTCCTCTAACACTGCTTCAATATCAATGTCCGACACTGTTTCGATATCAATGTCCGACACTGTTTCGATATCAATGTTCGACACTTCTGCTTTTTCGTACGACAATGTTTCAATGTCAATGTCTGGCACTTTGTCTTCACTATAAAAATTTTCCCTACACGGCACTTCACTAGAGGTATTTTTTTTCGCACACCGTTTTATTTTTTTGCTGCTGCTACTATCACTTAAACGTCTATACTTATCCCTAGCTAATAAACTTAAATAAAATACACCTTCACTATCCGAAATTGCTTCAATTTCCTCAATTTAGTCGCGATCACGGCCCCGTCCGAAGTATAAAAATTTAAGGAGTGACTCCTCGCATTCGTGGACAGGTACACAGTCCATAACGCAAGGAGCTCACACGACGACTGACTGTTAAAGAGCATCTTATAAAATTTTCTTAAACTCTTGTCTTATGTCAGCATTTATAATGAAGAGAAAAGAGTTGCACGTGCGCGCAAGAGCAAGAGAGAGAGATAGATAGATAGATAGATATTCTTTTATTTGTATATGTATACAAAAATGATACAATCGAATATAACAATACATTTCAAATATTAAACTTTTACAATAACACGCTTAATCAGTCTTATAATAAATTGCATTCAGTCTTTTCATGATATCACAGGCATAAAATAACTTGATCAGTCTCAAAAATCAGTCTTAACATATGTCTCGAACCTTAAAAGTAATATCACAGAGCGTCTTAGATTAAAAATACAAATAAACAAAATTACAAAGCAGTCGATATCTATCTTACAAAATATTTAAAATTAAAAGGAAACATTTACAAATCCAATTATTCATATCACACTCACTCTAATAAATACACTCACACTTTTTTTTTAAAAAAACATTGTATAGGGGACAAAACAAAATAAATTAACATAAACTCATCTGTTTGTCTCTAGTGCGTAGTGTAAGTCAATATTTTTACGTTTTGTAGTCCTACATTTGTCACGGGCTTAGTCTCCGGATGACTAGGAATCGATTTCAAGGAGGTGTTTGAGGATCGCCGTCTTAAATCCGCGCAAAGATGGAAGGTTGCGCAGATTGTCTGGAAAAGAGTTCCAAAAGCGCGCACACTGTACCTGGAAAGATCGCATACCAGTTTCCGTGCGCACTCTTGGCACCGAGAGTTCTTGTATAACACCCCTGCTAGTGCTCCTGGACTGGTATTTGTGAAAAAATGCCGCTAAATAAGATGGTTCATTGAGCCGAAGGATTTTATACATGAGGATGGCGGCAAAATACGTCCTTCGACTGTCGACGCGAGAGAGAGGGAGAATGAATGAATGAAATCAATTTATTTCGCCAAGGTAGGACTGCATGGCGCAAAGTAATATTACATATGTTGTATAGATACAATTTTCGATTGAAATTAACATCACAATTACAAGATCACGATTACAATTTCGATTAACTACATAGGGAACAATAATAAGTCATTGCATATACTAATAACATATAAGATATAAGAATGTAACAACGTGGCAGTACAGAATACATTAAGGTAAGGGTATGTAAAATTTAATATTTAATAACAATTTGGTAGTTTGACAACGCTTAGTTACTGAGCCCCGTCCTCCCATTCACGCAGTGTTTGCAGCAACAGTCCACGAAATGCCGCTGTAGTGGTAGAGTTATCAACAGAAAAAGGAAGCGTAGCCTATAGTTCGGCAGCAACAATAATAAATGACAACCTATGCGCGGCAGTACGGCTCGAGAGTATAACTAAGTGGGCGCTCTGTCGACGTACCGACCGACGAACGTCCTGGACAATCGATTCAACACCCAAGCATTGAACACGAGTCGAGATCTTAGTTTGTTGCCCATCGACGAGCACCGCCGGAAGCGAGGCACAATCTAATGCTGTGAGGTTTTTCGTGCTGCCGAATATAATTGCTTTTGTTTTAGCAGGATTTAATTGCATTCCTTATATGGCAGCCCATTTCGAAACAGATACAGCCTCTTCATTAATGTGGGCAATGGCTGAAGCCAATAGATTGAGGGGGCACTGTATAAATATTTGCAAATCATCTGCAAATAGGATGTACGATTCCTTGCAAAATTTAAGAAAAGTCGGCAGGGAATTCATAAGGGCAAGAAAAAAAATCGGACCCGGGGAGGATCCCTGTGGTGCACCCGATGTGACCTCCCTGAAGCCAGAGGTCGCGCCACCATCACTCACTACAGCCTGAAGACGTCCGGAAATGTAGGATCTCACCCAACACAATGCACTCTCAGAGAAGCCCAGAGCTCTTAGAGCTGCGAGTAGTGCATCATGTTTTATAGAATCAAATGCCTTCCGGTAATCGAACTGCAGCAGCAAAGTAATGAGGCCATGTTTGATACCATTTCGTATACTGTCAGTAAGATATAGCAATGCTGCCTGCGTATTATGATGTGATCGAAAACCGAATTGGTATGGTACAATCAGTCCTCGGTCCTCTAAATAATTCATAATTTGTGAAGCAATGATTTTGTCAAAGACCTTGGCGAGATGAGGAAGGTTCGCAATAGGGCGAGTATCGGCTGGAGAGGATGGAGATTGACACTTATTAAGAGGAACGATATAAGCACGATTCCACGCAGATGGGTATTCAGACGATGATATCGAGTAATTAAACAGTAATGTAAGGTAGGGAAGCAGGGTAGTAAGAAACTTGTCAAGATATTTTAAGGATAGGTTATCGGAGCTTCGACCTGCAGAGCTTGTGTATAGAGAGCGAGTCGCATTAAAGATTTCGAGTGGCTGTATCTCTTGAAAATCGAACTGTGCTGTAACATCTACACCCATACTATACATAATATTTTGAAAATTAGCGTCGGAACATAGAGGATGGATAGAAGCTGTATCCGCAAAGTGACCATTCAGAACTTCGAGTCCGAACGAAGTTGTGGATATTGCTGGTCGACTAGCAGTAAGACCCTCTCTTTGAAGCTATGACCACATTGAACCATAATTTTTACATGCCTCAAGCCACTGTAATAGATACCCCTGACGAGCCTGAACCAATCTGAGCTTCAGGTCACGTCTGATATCACGGTAGCGACGAAGTAGATCACGAGAACTCGCACGCCTGGCACGTTTGTACAGGGAATCACGGTCCTTACATAGCTGCTTCAGTTCTGGGGTCATCCATTGGGCGAGAGGTCTTCTCAAGGTCCTTTTCACAATGGGTGCAAATCTATCAAGCTCTCTTATGATGATAGTGTTAAACGAGTCAACCATCATCGACGGGGTTGAATCAGCATTGTTCAAATCACAATCAAAAAAATTTGATAGGGACTCACGAATAGATGTTGATAATCCTTCAAGATCGCAATTCTTGAAGTCCCGAAACATAATCGTCTTTAGCCCCATACAACCTAGCTTGACCCTATATTCCAATTTTACTGCTAAGTGCCCTGCTGCAATAGGTTCATTAGAAGCCGAATAAGAAATAATTTTCTCCGAACTATCTACGAGCGCTAGGTCAATAAAAGTTGGCAGCGCTCTTTCGCTGATGAGAGATGATAAGTGCCCAGAGTGAAACGAGGCAATCTGCATATCAACATTAAAATCTCCAACAATAATAATATTTTTAAAAGATTGTACATATTCATCAAGCTTTAAAAAGAAATTTGACAAAACATGGCCATTTGGCCTTCGATATACAACGGCAAACAAAAGTCTTGATCCATTCGCAGACTCTGGTGTGTAGACATCGAGCATAAGGAATTCAGTATCGTTTAAATCTTCATTTGACGAAGTACATAGTATTTTGTAGCTCAGTGACCTATGGAGGTAGCACGCCACACCCCCTCCCTGCATATACTCGCGTGTACGGGACGAGAACAAACCTCGATCGTTTCTAACCAAGGAATAATTACCAATAGCCAACAGAGCAGAACTGAAGTTTGGATCAAGCCATGTCTCAGTGATACCTATGATATGTGGAGAATAAGTATCGATGTAATCACAAACAACCTCACACTTTCGCCTTAGGGAGTTGATGTGTGAGATGCATAGCACATCATTTGGAACATGAGTTTGTGGAGCATGCTCCCGCGAAAGTCATATCATCTTGCTGAGATCACTTTCAGACGCGATAAAGATTCGCTCTGTAGATGCATTTTTTCGTGTATAGATTTGGTTGTTTCTAACCCATACTCTCTCATACTCGTTTTGTTTAGCCATTTTACGGACTTCTTTCAGTAGCTTATATGTACGCACTGGTAACCATTCATTGAGGTACAATTTTCTCTCAAGGATACACGAAAGGTCCGGGAAGATTGAGACAGCTGGAAGTTCCCTGGAAGCAATTTTCAACCGCATTATTTCATTGCGCACTGGCACGGATTTGCAACGAACTAAAATCGAAAAGAATTCGGAAGACTCGCCTGCAGTTGCGGTATCCGCATTCCGAGCGTTAGATGATAGTTTGGTAACGCTTAGAACATCCCCAATGAGATGCTGTGCTCCAATTTTAGAGAGAATACGACCAACGATGTCGGTAAACGAGAGGGAGGTCTGTCGAGGTAAGCCGGATATAATAATTTCAGCTGTTTGTTCGCTAGTTATCAGAGTTTGGCGAAGATTGTCTATTTCGACATAGGCACGGAAAAGGCCTCTCTCCAAGTCACTAAGTCGTGTTTCCTGACCACAAACTATAGCTGATATTGCAGTTATCTTTTTCTCCAACGATGTCATACGTTGCATAGTATGTGCATTTTGTTGCACAACGAGAAGTAAATCACTGTGTATGGTGTTAAGCTTTTGGTCAATTGAGAGTGCTAAGAATTCATCAGGTGAAGAGATAGATAGATAGATAGATAGATAGATATAAGTTTATTTGTAATAGTTTACAAAATATACATGTTTATACAATATTGATTTTTCTTTAGATTATACATTTTCTTATTTTTTGGTTTTTCGCAGTCATATTTTCAGTCTTTCTATGATATCACAGGTTATTCAGTCTTACATTATTTCAATCAACGAGTACTTATAACTTAAAGCAATATCATAGAGCGTCTTAATTAAAATACAAATAAACAAATTTAATATAAAAAGCGATCAATATCTATCAGTCTTGTTGGTTAAAAGAATATAAAAAACTTTACAGCACAGTCACACATTCACTCATCCTACCACACTCTCACTCACGCTAATAAATACACTCACACTTTCTAAAAATAAGTATATGGGACAGAACATAATAAATTAACATACAGAAAATTTACCAGCTCTGACCCAAGCGTGTAGTGTAAGTCACTAAAGTCAAACGCATAACGAATCGCAGGTGCGGTAGGTTGTGCAGAGAGTGCGGGAGAGAGTTCCAAAGGCGCGCACATTGAACCTGGAAAGATCTCAATCCTGTCTCCGTGCGCACCCTTGGTATTGAAAGTTCCTGTGCAACACCCCTGCTAGTGCTCTTAGGCTGATGCCTGCTGAAAAAAGCTGCCAAATACTGAGGTTCATGTAATCGAAGGATTTTATACATAATAATTGCAGCAAAATAATTTCTTCGAGAGTCAGCACGGAACCAGCCCAGTTGCTTTCTATAGGGGGTGATGTGCTCATCCCTCCTAACACCGTAGATGTATCTCACACATGTATTATTCAGCCTCTGTAACCGTATTCTTTGCTCGTCGGGCGCATCAAGCAACACTACAGCGCAATAGTCTAGATGTGGTATGACTAAGGCTTCAACCAATCTTCTGCGTAAAGTCTCGGTGGTACATGCCCTTATAAACCGCAGGCTGGAAAGGGCTTTATTTACTGTTTTAGTTACCCAATCGACCTGCGGTTTCCACGTTAATTTACTATCTAATGTAACACCGAGACTCACGACTGCGTCGGAAAAAGGCACAAGCGCCCCTCCCCCAAGTCAACACATGGCAATCCCTTTTCCTTTAAATCATTAACATATTTTCTTGAACCAAACATTATAGCTTTTGTCTTGCCAGTATTGAGTCGAAGAGGCGAGCGTCCCGCCCACGTCGACACCAGTCGCGCCGCATCAGATAGGCGAGCTATTCCCTCCAGAATTTCATCTGCAGGAGTCTGCAGATAAATCTGGAGGTCATCGGCATATAGTATGTGCCTGACGACCTGACAGTCAAATAGATCTTTAAGGTCATTGATGTAGAGACTGAAGAGCAGAGGACCGAGGACCGACCCCTGTGGCACACCCAAATTAGTTTCAACCCATAAAGAAGAACCATTTTTTGATAATACGCGTTGAGTGCGGCCTTGTAAATACGATTTAATTCACAGGAGTGCGGACCCCGAGAACCCGAGATCGCGTAATCTGCTCAACAGTCTCGAAGGAGAGATGGTATCGAAAGCCTTACTGAAATCGAAAAGCAACAGCAAGGTTACCATTCTCCTATCAATGCCAAGACGTATGTCATCAGTCAGTTTAAGCAGGGCTGTCTGAGTACTGTGATGCTGTCGGAACCCTGCTTGTAAAGGATCGAGAATGCTGTTTGCAACGAGATACTCTGAGATTTGGGAGTGTGCAATCTTCTCGAATACCTTGGAGAGAGAGCAAAGTAAGGCAATAGGACGAAAATCCGACGTTGATGACGGTGCTGCAATTTTTTTTAAGGCAACCAACTGCGCCCTCTTCCAAGCACTCGGAAAGACTCCCTGAGCAAAGGAGGAGTTGAATAAACGAACTATATAATTCCCCAACACTGGCAGAGACTTAACTACTACACTTGGCGGTATGTCGTCCACACGCCTCGCCTGTGATGAAAAATGGGAAATGGCGAGAACTACATCAGAAAAATTAATTGGCTTGAAGGAAAATCCATCTTCAGAAGCAGAAAGAATAATGTTCATCACATCCTCCATATCTTCATTGGGTGCGATCGACACAGCTGCAAAGTGCGAGTTAAGCTCGTCCGGGGTAAAACCATGTAACTCCTCCTTGCTCTTTGGCAAGAGGCCGAGATTACGCATCTCCTTCCAGATATCCTTATTATGATCAAGAGCATCAGATAATTGATTACTTAAATAGGAGGTGCGCTCTTGATCCATACGCATCTCGACCTCACTGCGAAGACGAAGAAACTCATCCAGCAAGACAGCACTCCCGGTCCTTTTACAGCAACTGGCGCCCTTAACCTGTTCGGTTTCGGGATTTAGGCGCGGAAAAAATTAAGTATTTAGTGCGCGCGTGTATTAGTGCTGAAATCGAGTACCAGTAAAGATATGCATTTCAGCTGCCGGAAACGTTGGGTTCGGCAGCAGTTTTGAAATGTTATTTCGAATAATATTTTAAACACTATACGCGTTGAAATATAGGCGCGTTAAATCGAGAAGGCACGCGGCATAAAAGCGCTCAAAGTCAAAGCGACTTTGTTTACATGCGCCGGAGCTATAGGTAAGAGTATAGCCCGGCACGTGTAAGCGCTTACGTGAGTGCGAGAGAGAGAGGTAATACGCCGACTACAGTGCACTGTAGCCAGCGAGCGCCTGCGTTGCCAGCAAGGCACGAGAGCTGGCGGCGCGAGCCGACGAGAGCCGAGGCGCTCGACCCAGTAGATATACTGTACGCGGCGTAAGAGTGAGAGAGAGAGCGCGAACCCAGTCAGCTGCGCAGGCAAGTCAGCCGGTAGTTATACGGCCAAGAGAGAGCCGAGAGAGGAGGCGCGAGCGGTGGGAGAGCCAGCGCTTGCAAAGGCTCCACACCAAGTGTGTCAGCGGCGCGGAACCAGCGCGAGTACAGGCGCATAGGCGTAGCAGTCGAAATTTTAATCGTTTTCGATTTAAATTATTGGCGGCTTGCACTCGCAGCTGAAAGCTGTGCACAGTGGTATGTGCTGTGTGCAGCAGTGCTAGTGGTGTGCTAGTGTTAAATATTTGTATAATAAATAAATTTTTAATTTGTTGTTATATTGTTTAAATATTTATACGCGAGGTGCTTCACTCGTTAGAGTGGTTCGTGCAGTTGGTGTACTGGGTGGATTATTTAGTAATAATCTACCTGATATCGATATAATATCGCGAGTAACTGTCGATAAAACAGTTTATAAATTTTTTTTACTGTTTTTTGTTTTTTCTTGGTTGAACAAAAATTGTTTTTTTTTTTGTAAGTAGACCAGACGAGTGAGGCACATCACGAATTTTTAAGAATTGTGACTTTTATTGGTTGTTTATTTATTATTTGTTGCGTTGTTTTTTTTGCGTTTTCAGCAAACATTGGAGGCGACAAATTATTTATTTAAATAGCGGTAGAGTGCTTTTGGGGTAATTTTTTTTTGTGATTTGATCGATGTATTTTATGAATTAGTTGATTTAATTTCGCGAAAGATTTTGTTAAGCAAAAATTCGCTAGATTGGCGATATTCTCCCGAAGGCATACGGAATCGATCTCAGCTAACCACTGGCGAGATTCGAACCTGCGATCACAGATTTCGAGAGGTTGTATAGAGAGGGGTTCGAACGTGCACGACAAGAGTAGTTCGAACAAAAGAAGAGTTCGAACTTCTGCATAGCGAGGTTCGAACCCGAAGACTAGTATTTGGCGAAAGCACAGGCTAGGGGCGTCCTGCGCATCACAAGAGGATAGGAGAAGTGCAATAGCAAGGACAGCTAGTGCACAGAAAGCCATTAGACTCGAGGAGAAGAGGATTCGAACTCAAGCGTTCAAGATTCGAACGCGGCTTCAGTCGAATAATTGCACGAGCAAGTCTGGAAAGGTGCACTAGTGATAATATGCTAGTGCACGTAGTGAGATTCGAACTCCAGAGAGAGTATCGGACACAAGATTTTTGGGAATTGAACACGTTTCTCGGTGTAAATTTCATTAAAATGGCCGATACAACGCAGAGAGCCCTAAAAGGCTGGTGCTACAGCGTGGAGAGTGAAGAGCTGGAAGAATCTCTATCTGCGTTGCAGCTAAGCCGCGAGGTAACAGTTCGCCAAAAAGGGTCGTCTGCAGAAGTGGCTGTTGGGTGAGTACTCAGCAGCCGATTTCGAACCCACGTACGAGACAGACGAGATAAAGGCCCAGATGCAGCGAGAGGAGCTGCGTCGGGACTACATAGAGGAAGAATCTTTCGATTTGTCAAGGGTGATTATCGATGACAATGATGCAAGTCACGATAGTACGCACCCTATACATCTTTTAGTGAAAGATCCTGTTGTGATAGAATGGGATGAGAAAAGAGAAGCTCAATTTTATGCAATGAGCAAGTCTCGTCGAGAAGGAGATGTGAATGTTAAATCAGATGTACATCATAACTCGGAGCTCCATGAAGAGAGCTCCGAAGATGAAGTGCAGGAGGAATGTGGGCAGCGAGAAAAGCTGCCACGAAAGAATTCTGGGGCTGATGGGATCGACGCAGCAGAAGGGGGCAGGAGCGAAAACACGATGCACCCAGCGTCAGTCCCAGAAAAAGAAAATTCGGTGAATATAATGGATATTCACTGAAATTAAACAACAACTGGCGATGCTGCACGAGAGCGTAAGAGAGGTCTCTCTACGCTGTGCAGTATTAGAAGCAGAGCGGAAGGCCATAGCTCCTGAGGTGCAAAGCGGCAGAGGCTAGTTGAGGCCAACTGCGCCAGAATTTAGCATGCACCAGGAGGAGCAAAATCGCAGAGTGGCTTCTAGCACAAGGCTAGAAAGCAGAATTGCGAGAGGGCTGATAACGCCAGGATTTGGCCTGCGTCAAGAGATGCAGGCCGATAATATAGCCCAGAGGAGATCGCACGTAAATTTTCAGGAGACTTATACACTCAGTATCCTGAAAAACGCAGTCTCCTAGAGGATACTCAGGTGTCAAGAGTGGCTCCGGTAGTTTCAGGTACTCGAGGTGTAGGCGCAGCCTGGGGGAGGGGAAATCTCTCAGGAAGCCATAAACCAGAGAGTATGAGCACCGGAACGATGGATCTGGCACGCTCGACCGGGTTGCACTGAGGCGTGTAAACTGGGGTTCGTCGTGAAGCCACTCCGTATTCTGTAAGCAATTTTTGAAACTCTTTCGAGATGAACTGCCGGCCATTGTCGCTAACCATTGTCTTCGGACAGCCGTGTCGTAGTAAAATCTGATCCCGTACTGCTTTCGTGACTGCATGTCCGGTTGCTTTACGTAGTGGTTTTAACTCGACCCATTTTGAAAAACGGTCCTGCATCACAAGCAGTTGTGTGTTTCCGGAGTTTGATCTCGGAAGAGGACCGACTAAATCAATCGAGACCATTTCCCACGGGTTTTCAACGTTCGTAGCGTGCATCAAACCTGGTTTTTGACGTTGTTGTACCTTGTTCTTTTGACAATTGACGCATGCGCGTACATATTTCGTGGCTTCACGGAACATTCCAGGCCAATAGTAACTTTGTGCGAGACGTGAAAGAGTTTTTGCTACTCCGAGATGACCTGCTGTTGGCGCATCGTGTGTTTCGACCAGCACTTGTTTATGCTCGTTAGACTTTGTTTAGTGAGTTGCTAAGACACGACACGTTTTTGACAAATCGTCGGTACCAAGAAATTACTCCTAGGAATCTCCAGAATTCTTTTAGTGTTCTCGGCGCTTCTAATTGGGTTCGGGTTACCGCTGCAACTTTATCTGGATCGGTTCGTAGGCCATATTTATCGACCACGTGACCGAGATAACGGAGTCTGCGCTTAACGAACTCGCATTTTTCTTTATTTGGGATGAGTTTGGCTTTGCGTAAACGCCGAAATATTTCGCGTAGCAGCTCCATACGTTCATCGAAAGATTGTGACACCACAACGATATCGTAGAGATAAGCAAATGCGTGGGGAGCCACAGCTGAATTTACATTAATACAACATTTCACAAAAATTTTAAAACCCTATTCCTTTCGGTTTAATCGGTGACTAAACCCTACACTACCTGACCTCTGCCGATAATGGTAGTTCTAGTAACTGAGTTGTCTGGTTTTAATTTTCGCGGGGGGCTCTTTTTTTCCCTTTCTCCGGTTTTACTAGATTTTAAATTTTCAAACGGTCCCTGTTCGGGCGCCATGTAACGCTATTGCATCGGTTAGCCTCTCCGGCCCGTGAGCTCAGGAGTGAACCAGGGTTCTAAGTGGAGAGGGGGATGGTATTATAAATAAAAGATACTAAGGATTATAATGAAATGAAAAGACTATATTCTTAAGAACTTAAATTAATATAAAGAAAATAAAAAAATGACATATTGGTTAGGCTGGTGCCTACTCGTCCACACCTGGTGGCGATGGTCGGGCGGCGGATTGCTGAAATAAAACCAGATACAACTCGTATTACTTAAACTATCATTACATATTTATATAGCGCGCGTAGTATACTGTCAACTAAGCTAACCTTACATTACAATATACGTTTTATACAAAACTAACCTAGATTCGCCGGTACATGACTCTTATATTCGGACGGATACGTGGATCATACGTGTTACACGTATGACGGAAACGGACTAGTATTACCTGGTTACGCGGGCATGGTCAAATACTAGGGCGGCTCCTAGTGGACGCGTAAAACGGGTTGGGGGAGCCCAACGGACACGCGGGGGATACCGGCTGAGGAGAGCCTCAGTTGCATCGGGGGCTTTACGTGCTACACACAAAAAATAATTCTTATCTCTTTTTTTTTATTCAGTCTGTTTTAATTTTTCACTGTTCACTATTTTGTTTTTTTTTTCACTTCTTCACCCGCGCACACGGACTTCGCTCACACACGACCTTCCTACCCGAAATCGAACTATACTGCGTAGCTTCCACAGGAGATTGGAGAATTGGACTATTGCCAATCCTCCAAACTCACTGCTCCTTCACTACACAGTTTCTCAGGATCAGGGACTTCCTTGTCCCTGATATCTCAGGAAATGTGAAATAATAAGAAAATTTTTCAATAAGTTATAATTTGGCTTGCATTCAAATGATAAAAGGAGAATAATTAACAGTTTAAATCCCTTATGAAATTCCCTTTTAGAAGGAGAAAATAATGAAAAATTGATCTATATATATATATATATATATATGTATTTATACTCCCCGAAATTTTATAGTTAATAATGACAGAGTAAAAGGGAAGAAATGAGAGAGAGAGCAAGCTGCTGCACTCGAGTCCCTGTTCGGGCGCCAAGTAAATTTTCTGTTACGTTATAAGCAACAGAAAATCAGTTTTTATAAAATTATATATATATTTAAGAGGGCTCGAGTGTTTCGTCCTATACAGGTCCGGCCGCGTCTTTACTCGCAGCGCAGCCTACTCGATCTCTCTCTATCTTCTCTCTTTATGTACTTTTAGAATTTTGGTTCTTACCTTTTCCTGCATGCGTGTGTGTCCTTGTTATCTTCCTTCTTTAGCTTTTTTGGTTTACTTTGATTTCTGTATGTATACGTATATCGGTATATTTATTTATATCTCCTTCCTTGGATAGTTATTGTATTTATCAGTAATCCTCTATCCTTCTTAAAATGTTCCTTGAATCGGTTTTTGGTAGTGAGGTAAGACGAAAAATACTCCTTTCTAATTTCTATATTGAGTCTTATTTATTTCCTTATAGATCAGGGATTCCTCACAATTTTACAGAGTTCCTCGTGTTAAGTTAAATGAATCTTTATACCGCGTTTTTATTAGATTATCGCTCGGCTCTCTAGTTGGCTAAATATAACTGTCAAAATAACTGCCTAAATCCCTTGCCTTGCACTTCTAGTGAAGTTATTTTCCTTTGGTAGTTCCTCTCTCTCGCACCCATGGTGAAGTTTTAAGGTAGTTGTGGGGTTCCTAGTTCGTCGCGTTCGGCTCGGAATTTTATGATAGGGTCGGGTTACCTCGACTCAGCTATGGATGACGTCTGAGTGCTCGCTTTATCGCATACGCGTGACTCTATGTAAGAATTATTTTATACCTTAAGAGTTTATATTAATTTAGTCGGATGGTCTCTAGATTTTAGCTATGGTTTTAAATATTCTATGTAGTTAATTGTTAATTAATTTGAGTTAATTTATATAGATATTAGTTTTAATGTTTATTAAGTTTTATTATGTTAAATTTAAAATTTTTTAAGTTGCGTATCGTAACAAACGGTGAGCACATAAAAAACTGAGTTACTCGACAGTTAAAAGTATGGTTTTAAGGGGATTTTGGCAACTGCTGAATTTAAATACAGATTTTGGTTTTTTGGTCATCAGCTGTAACGGGGCTGTTTTTACTGTGTGTAGTACCGGTGTACTGCACACTCATACCTTTCCTGCACGTTGCAGCGGGAAAATCTACACGTGATTTTCCCCGCTGATCTGGTAAAACAGCTCTCGTACAAATGCGAGACTCTCTTAACGAGTCTCGCTTTTCGTTGCTCGGACTTATCCTATCGTGAGCACCGTGCTGTGCTCACGATGCCAGCTACTCAGTTTATGCACAGTGGAAACACTTTTCCACTGTGCCCGCGGAGGCGACGGTAATCGCGGGAATAAATAGGGGAATCTGCTCAATACAAATAAATAATGACCACGACGTGATTCTATATTCTTTGCTTTAAAGTACAATTATCTATACAAAGTCTATCGCCAACCGAGAAGGCGAAAACGCGGGAACACACACACACGCACACCTGCATACGCGAATCGCCGTTTGCGATCCGCCGCACTAGTACTTACTCGATGCTGCGCTGTTCTCGCTCGCAGTCGCTACCAGTCGTCCTTCGAGAAGTTGCACTGGCCTGCAGTCCAGTGCAGCTTAAGACGGGGTTGTGGGTGGCTGTGACACACACTCTCACACACACACACAACCGTGTCGCGTTGCGTAGTCTGGCACGTATCTATCCTCTTTTCACGTCCGTAGTAATTCGCGGTGGAAATCGATCTGAGGCTCGATGGCCCCCCTCTATCGCGCGCTAATTACCGCTATTTCTCGCGCGAAACTTACCTACGCTCTCTCTCTCGCTCATCATCCTCGATGCCTGAGCGTCGTCGGATCGAGCATACAATCGAATTAACGATCGAATATTAAATTCAATCGTGAATTCGTTATACAGCTAATCAAAATAGTATATTTAAGCCACATTCAAGCTTTAATAAGGCTTTAAAATTAAGAAATAGACATTGAAATGCCTAGAATTAGATTTAAAAATGAATTTTTCATATTCCATATATTTTTCATAAAACAGCAATATGTAAGCCAATTTATGTACTTTTTAATGGCTTCCGATGTCTTATTACTGTGACGTACCACAGTCACGGGGTGTTTCTCGGGTATGAGAATCGTGTCAGGACCTAGTCGGATACACTGACAGAGCTTTTAATTATTAAAAATGCCCGCCCCACACGTATCAGGGCATCGGAGATGAAACGGAGAGCGCAATGTTCTCCGCTCGTCGCCACCCTTATACTGCTGCTTTGCCCCGATTGACCTACCTATTCCATGGGATAATGGAATCGATGGGCCGGAAAGAAAGGGAATAAGCTTTCCTTATTCCGAACGTAAGTAAGCGCGCACTGGCTTACTTGCAGCGGAATAACTACTGACTTAAGTGGATACGGTCGGGATGGGTTCAGCGAGGATATTCAAGCTGCCTTGCTCGTATCGTCTAACGCGCAATTGTTAGACGATGGAGATCTCTGGCTTCTCACCCTTCCAGGTTCGGCAGCTGACACAATGTCACGCCACCCAACTGGAGAGCACCCTGTGAGGGGTAGTGAGTTCGTAGAGAGAGCGCAGTGCTCTCTCTACTTGTCACGAGAACACTCAAATTCACTTATACTAATAATGAGTAAATGTTGCAGCGGCTTTCGATTTACTGTCGCGCAATGGACAGTAAACAGAAGTTAGCCTGCTCTCTTCTCACGAGGTTCGATGGAAAAGTGCATTACTTTTCCATCTTATTCGTGAGAAACCCAGTTACGGGTATCTGGTTTGTCGAGAAAGCGCAATGCTTTCTCGACTTACAGAGAGAG
>UELU01137178.1:4271-46401 GCA_900490025.1 Megastigmus dorsalis
GAGCACATCAGTCCTTATAGAAAACTGCGGGCTGGTTACAAGTTCGCACTCGGAGGATCTATTTTGCCGCCTTTCTTATGCATAAACGCCTGCTTGTAAGCTATGTTACGCAAAGATTGTACAATTACTTATACCTCGTTTGACTTATACATCGTTTTAAAGTGTAAGAGTATATACATAACTATGCGAATGAATGGAATGAGTGAATGTTTGTGAATTTTGGATATAAATTTTTGACTGATGGATACAGACCATTTTTTAAATTGTAGCTTATTTGTATTTTGGCATAAGAGACTGTTACATTACTTTAAATTCTATATTTTTTTTAAAACTAATTTTGTATACTGGACTGCGATATTATAGAGCTACTAATAGGAATATATTTATATTGACAAAAAAATAATAATAATTTTATAAGTGAAATGTAATATTTAAGAAAAACCGAAACAAATGTGAAGTAGAATTATTTTGTAAACTATTCCAAATAAACTCGTCTCTCTTTCTCTTCTTACACATACATTCATTGCTCGATCAGGCAGTTGCGTAACACTGCGTCAGCAGGAAAGAAATCACCGGCCAATAGATATTGTAAATCGAGTCGAGGTGTATAAGCGGTCGACGCATCGCAAATGATCATACCATGTCCATAATGAATGCCAAAGTGTATAAATAGTGGTCAAATCCACCGAAAATTCTCAGTCGTGTTGTTTAGCTCGCGTCGTCTACTAGTTCGGGACTGCCACTTCATTCCTTCATTACCATACTCAATATATACCCTCGCGGCGTGCGCATGCATCGAGCAGCTGGATTGAAAAATCAGTGATCTCGGATAAATAGGTAGAGATAGATATATCTAAACAGGGAGACAGAGAGACAGAGAGATAGAGAAATGTCGGTGGTAGACGTGATTTATCAAAGGATGAGGGACGATACGGAGGCGGTGGCCGAGCAGAGGGGCGAGAGCGAGATCGCCAAATTTTACGAGGGGCGCAATGTGTTGGTGACCGGTGCTACCGACCTCCTGGGCAAGTGCCTACTGGAGAAGCTGCTCAGGGATTGTGCCGGTCTCGAGAGGCTTTACGTCTTGATTAGGACCAAGAAGGGCGAGGATTTCCAGGATAAGTGCAACAAGCTTTACGCGGACAATGTGAGTACTTGTATAGTGTATGTGCGTGTGGGTGTGTGACTAAGAGTCGGTTGATTGGAGACTGGTGTGAAACGAATTGAGGTAGGCTAACTATTAAATTATGCTTTAAAAGCGCAGTTGACAATTGTACGCGCAGTGACAAAAGACCTTTAATACTCGATTGTTAATCAATTACCTCTTTAGAGCTCCTGAAATATCTGACTCTATTCTCAGTCGGACTTAGGATGCTTTTCAAAAACCGCGATTCATTTTCAATACCTATATTGTCTCTATGCCGGTTGAAATTGACTTTGAACAGGCATAGTAATAGTAAGCTTGCACGACGTAAAACTGGTAAAATGAAAGGGGAAAACAAAGTGTAGCACGAGGAAATATTTTAACGCGAGGTAGAACATGTATTCCATGTGAAGAATGAAAGTTTCGATGACGAGCTACGCGTATATGCGCCGATTTCCTGCATTCCAATCCATAATTTTAGCACGGGCCACTTATGTAATGAAACTTATAAATACGTCATCCGTTTGACTAACTTCGCTGCTGTAACTAATTAAATATTCGGCTCCGACAAGTTCAATCAGCTGACTTGACAGATTTAAAGAAACAGATTTATGTGATTATCTTTGTTTACTGCGCAAATCGGTATATGATACAAAACTTTTCCGTTTATTTATGCGATTGTCTTAAATTAAATGTAGTCTAAATTACTACTCTAAATTATCCTACTCTCAAAACTACTTTAAATTCTCAAATCTCTTCGATTCATGATATCTTATAAGTAGCGTGCTATTGTCATTTAACGCGAATTAATTATGTGGCTGATGCAAGCCGTTACATCCGTTTGTGCATTGCAAGAAGTGATTAAGATACATCTAATTTTACGGTTTTATTTTCCAAATTACTTTCAATCGTCTGACAAACTGTAATAAACCGATATTATGAGATAATATCAACACATCAACTTTTTAGATTTCAATTTTATGATTCGGTAAATTTTCGTGTACTTTTTATTTACTATCTTGTGTTCATAACTATGGATATGTGTTGTGCATTAAATATACATATAAACTTCGATGCCTTTGAAATACAAATATTAAAAATACTTATTATAGTCGATGATTGAATAGATTACTATTTGTGAGTATGAAAAATCGAAAGGAAAACTTTATTTTATTATTTGATAATATAAATTTACTAAAATAACTTCATATAACACTCCTTTCTGGTATAAATAATTTAATCAAAATATAACGATCCATCACTATACACTAGATGTTTTGATTAAATTATTTATTCATTATTTATATACACTTTCATGCAACTTCCTTCTAAAATTGAATACAAGTATTGCAACATTATACATAAAAGATAGAATGGAAGATTAGTATAATTTTGATATCATTACCAATATTTTTTAATTTTATAATTTAAAAAAAATTCATACTCATGCAGAGCTTTTGATTCCCTTGCGTTATAAATCGTAAGAATTAATATTTACTCTTCTTATACATTATTGTTCTTTTTTTTTATAATCTGTAACAAGTGTTATTTTGTTATTTCAAACTAGCAAATATTTCAAAAATATGAGCAGCTTAACAAACTTCGGACTTCGGAAAATAAATATAAGAATTCAAATAAGGTAGTCAAGCAACTGTATTTATTAAGTAGAAAGTGTCGAGTATGGGAAGATATTGTATTCTAATCAAAAAGCTGTTTTGCTTACACTTTACGTCACGATGATACAGGATTTGTTGTTTACATTATAAATATCCATAGTAGATTAACTGAATATTTATAAATTACTTTGAGGTTTTTAACGTGAAGTTTGATAGAGATTTTATATGATTTTGTTTTATTTCATATTTTGATAATGTTCATGTCAAGGACATTCACGAATAAATTCGTTCTCTATAGAATTTCTTGCAATTTTTGAAATAAGCTCTTAATGTTTTATTTATTAGTCTCTGTAATTTTAAAACCCGTGCCCATACCGATTTCAAAATATTTAAAGTCAAAGTTGCGACTTTGAACATGCGAAGTATAGCCTGCGGTGCGTGCCTCGACTCGTTTTAATAACATTTTTATCAATAGCCATGACATATTTGTATAGATTGTTCTGAAAAACTAGTACATGGCGCGCAAAGGTGTTAAGAATATACAATAGCAAAATTGGGTAGGCTTATTGAACCAGTTTTAAGATAAAGTTGTTCAATGGAAATCTCTAACGTTATAATAATATCTATACAGAATAAATGGATTCTATCGCATTGGCTATATACCATTCGATAGATCACAAAATTCTAAGAACCGCGTATCTTTCTCGTTTTTCGATCTGACAAGTAGTTTCCGAATTATTAATTGTTAAAAGTTTGTAAGATGAGCCAATCAGCGGGCAGCTATAGCAATTAATAATTCGGAAACTACTTGTCAGATCGAAAAACGAGAAAGATACGCGGTTCTTAGAATTTCGCGATCTTTCGAATGGTATATAGCCAATGCGATGGATCCATTCATCCTTTATAATAATGCAGTACGGGCTTACTCAAAATTTAACAAAATACACCTGCGTGTTTTTCCGCATAACCATTGCAGTTTAAGTTCTCATATTATGTAACAATATATTCTTAAATCTTCAACTTTTAGCTAGGACTTCTGGTCTTGAACTTCCTTAAGGGGACGTCGGAGTCGCCTGTTTTACCGGCATTAAGTTTTTCAAACTTTTCTACTTAAAAAATTAACCAATTGATTTGAAACTTGAAGAGATGATAGACTGATCACAAATAAAGCGCGCTCAGCCCAGACATTGTCCAAAAATCAAGTAATACGGAAGCTAGAGAAGAAAATATCTAATTTTTACTAATTTCAATTTAATCCATGAGATGGCGTGATTCTAACTTGGCAATTATGTTTCAAACAGAAAATATTACATTTATGTAATTTATCGGTAATCCCAGGGCTGAGCGCGCTTCATTTATGATCATTCTATCATCTCCTAAAATTTCGAGTCAATTAGATAATTTGTTAAAGAGAAAACTTTGAAAAACCTTGTGGGTATTTTGATGTAGTAAGGGCGGGAAATTTAAATTTTTAGTGACTCCGACGTCCCCTTAAGGGGATGCAGAAGCGTCTGTCCTTGACAGATTGTTTGATCTGTTTCACACTTCAAGATAATTAAAAAACCGATAAGTCACATAAGCCTCATACATTGCAGTAAATGCCTAATATTATCGAGTACTACACCGGTCAAGTTCTATTATAACTCTAAATAATAAACATTAAAAATTGTAAGCCAAGGTAGATGTGATTATAATTTTGATGTTGGCTTTCGATGCCAAAACATGTTTTTCTTCTTTCTTTACTACAAAACCTTATTTATTTAACTTGAATAAATATATTGATTAAATATGCAAAATGAATATGTAATTTTGCGAATGAATCATTTGTTTCAAACAAACAAAAGATTTGTCTAGTTCCAAGAGACAATTTATTTGAAACAATATATACTTTGAGTTGAGTAAAAGAAATATGTATTTGCTAAAGTATTGATTTATTACAGAATAATTAGTTTGTTTCAAAGAAATATTTACTCAATTTAAAAAACAAATAGTTAAATTAACAAAATATTAATACATCACTTTGATTTATTGTGTATTAGAAACAAATACCTGTTTTTTTTTGGTTTGAAGAAATAATTTAGTTAATGTAAATAAAAATTTTTTTGTTTCTAATAATTTTTTAACTGAAAAATCATTTATTCGTACCAAATAAATGTTTACGTTTCTTAAATAAATCACTTGATTATTTTGAATAAATATTTATTTAAATAAATATTGTACTCTGAATGACATCAATGTATTTGATTCGAATAAATGATTTATTTAATGTGTTAAAAAAAATTCTTTTAATCAAATAAGCTTTCTTTGAATTGACTAAACATAAAACTAAGTAACTGAAATGTTAATCCCAAACAACTATTTTATCAAAGCAAATAATAGTCAACTCAGCTTCAATAAATATTGGTTTGAATCAAAGAATTTGTCGGCAACGAAATGCACTTGTTTGAATCAAAGAAATTTTTTTTTCAGTGCACATTTTACTAGTTCCAATTAAGTAATCAATTTTAGGTAGATTTTCTTCAAGCTTTACACACAATAGTACTTTATATTACTTTATCCTAAAAATCGCTACTTTCACATGATTTTTAGGCTCTCGAGGTATAAAATATTGTTCGACACCGGTGTGTAAGTTGATTTTTAGCTAACCAAAAAAAGCTAAAAACCAACTTTCCCACCCATGTCGAAATAGTATATTATGCAACTAGTGAGTGAAGGAGATTGTCTCGACGAGGGTGAAGACCTCGCTTCGCTCGGGTGACACTCACACGAGTTGAGATAA
This sequence comes from Megastigmus dorsalis, assembly GCA_900490025.1. Lineage (NCBI taxonomy): Eukaryota > Metazoa > Arthropoda > Insecta > Hymenoptera > Megastigmidae > Megastigmus > Megastigmus dorsalis. The sequence goes on from UELU01137178.1 coordinate 9,811, forward strand.
CCTGAGCGCACGTGTTGCGTACAATGTTTTTCTATACAACATGCGCAAAAGCAAACTGCGCACGGAGTTTGGAAAAATATGATTCGACACATATGCGCAAAGCAGGTGAACCTCGCACGGATATATTGTGACCCTCGCTTCGTTCGGGCGACAAATTACACCCGTGCCAGAATCGCCTGCTTTACGCACTAGTATCGAAATATATTATTATAGCACGAGAGCTTAAAAATCGTGTCTAACTTGTGATTTTTAGATTAGAGTGGTAAGTATAGATTAATTTTGCGATATGCTTTATTAATTTCTGAACAGCTTAGTAATATTTTAACGAGGGAAGTATATGCTCAGTATGAAACACACAATTTTAATAATTTTAACCCAATTTTATTTTGAATTCTTTGAATGAGAAATAGATATGCAAACAAATGATCAGGGCTTACGACATTAACTTCAATGATACTGCAATTTTAAAGATATGTTATTATGTTAAAAGTATATCTAAATCGTGGTACAGTCTGTACAAAAGTGATATGAATTGCACCTTTTTTTTTTACATTTATATGATTTTTACACTATTTATTTATGTTTTAGTATTTGGTGATGCATGATAATTAATAGATTTTACTAATAATGCTACAATCTAACGATGATTTATAAAAAGAAACCATTTTTTTTATTTTAAGAGTCGGAGAAGGTCCTTAAAAGAATTAAATTTCACTTGTTTTGTGAAATAATATAATTGGCACGAATTATTTGAATAAATCTCTGTCGGTCGTTTCGATAAAGCGACTCTTTGGAAAAGGGATTGGAAAAGGAAATTTACAGCTCAATCTTTTCCGTTATGTAAGGAATATAAAAGGCTTCGAAAATCAACCGGTTACAGGTGTTCGAGAATCTGAGGAAAAACGGCGTCGATTTCGAAAAGAAAATACAGCCTATCAAAGGTGATCTGAGTCAGGCTCGACTGGGTCTCTCGGACGAGGACTACAAGCTCCTGGCCGAGAACACGGAGCTGATCTTCCACAACGGCTCGGCGACGAAGCTCAACGAGCAGATAACCGTGGCGCTGCAGACGAACGTCCTGGGCACCAAACGGATGCTCGAGCTGGCCCACGACTGCAAGCACCTCAAGGCCTTCGTCCAGGTCTCGAGCGCATACTCGCACTGCCAGCAGAAGACCATCGAGGAGAAGTTCTACGGGACGCCAGCCGACCTCAAGACCGTCAACGACATGCTCGAGGCGGACTCGGCGCCGAGCGGACTGACCGCCGAGTCCCTCAAGATGCTGCTGGGCGACTGTCCGAACGTCTACACCTTCAGCAAGGCCATCGCCGAGGATCTCGTGCAGCAGCACGCGGTCAGGGCCTCCTACGCCTGCTGCGTCTTTAGGCCCAGCGTCGGTGAGTGTGCACCTGCTTTATATTGGTCCACTTAATTCATTCACTTGCTCTCTCGATACATCCCGAGATCGGATCGAGTCCTATCTTTGTCGACATCCTATAGCATGAGATTTGACTTTGTTAATCTCGTTTCTTGGGACGTGACGCACAATTTTACGCTTAATGTGTATCGCGTCTTGATGGTCAAGTCCTTCTTTACTCCCTTCAATTCAAAATAGCTATTCCATGTGAGTATTTGTTTGTTTGGATTCATTGTGTGAAATAATGAATGAACCTTCTGCGTAAACATCTTGGGAAGCATCTTAAGCTCAATTAATACTTATTTGCGTTGCAACTTCAAGTATCATCCGGCAAATGCCTTTAACAGGATAAGCTTACGGATCGATTAGAAAATAGTTATGATTCATTTTTCTATAAAATTGGAAATATTCTGATATTATATGGAAATATAAAGATATAATCTTCGAAAAAAAAAAGTTCATAGTTTCTTTTTTCTCTCAACTTAATGAGTATAAAAAAGCGATCCATTTCAAAAGCAAATGTATAACCATATTTTAATATAGAAAAACGTTCACGCGAAAAGTAGACTGAATTTTAAGCTAATAACTCCAAGCGAAAGAAGTTTATTATACATTTTATAACTAAAACAATAAATGAACCTTTCAGTAATATCTACACACAAAGAACCATTGCCTGGCTGGTGCGACAGTAAGAACGGTCCAGCTAGATTTTTCGTCAAGATCGCTATGGGCGCCATCCACGTAATGTACAAGGTTGATTACCCATGCGACTTGATCCCGGCAGATTTGTGCGTGAACGCCATGCTGGTATGTGCATGGGACGCTGTTGACCGCTGGTAAGCCATTACATTAGCATAATTACTTAACCTTGTATGTATACACGTGCGTTCCAGTGACTCATTTTTCATACCGACGTAGTTGATCAATCGAGTAGTTGATTATGATGTAGACACGTATGCGAGACTGGATGCAACCATTTGAAATGTTGTGTCGTCTTCTTCCTCTGTGGACAAGCGAAAATGCACTCAAAGTGAAAATTCATTGGCAATATTAACGTAATTACATTAACGAAAAACACGCCTTTGGACGTGCCCTATAATCGTTCCTACTTAGCTTTGTTTTTAAAAAAAAATCAAGTTAATGATTATGCAAAGATTTATAACTATTACTTGTGTTACAGATAAAGTTTTTATTGCAATTAATACATTCAATACAATAATTACTATTCTATCATAAATTGTTTTTATGATACAGACCAATTGGACGGTTTCTGAAGTTTATATTATTGTTTCAAAAAACTTATATCAGCTCTACTTAGCTCATCAAATTCAAAATCAAATATAAAATTCGATAGCAAGATGTATTAAATAAATATATTTTTTATTAAAAATTCTAACTGTAGGTTATATGTTGATTTATTTTGATATACAGTCATTGCAGTCAAAAACATATCTATAATTTATTTTTAAATATGCAATGTTCTTAATTGCATGGGATTAGCATTAAAAGATAATAATCTTATAAGATTCTTAAACTAGTGTCTGAATAGTTCACCTAATATATCGACGCATGTTAGATGCACCAGATTCATCTTACTGGTGGTACCATTTAAAGTATCCGGTACTTTTTACCTTATAATGAAAATAGCACACGTAAGATTATTTTATTTTTCGATTAATTGCTTTGAATAATCATGTACTTTTATTCGTTGAAAATAATACCGCAATCGTGAATATTATCTCGTAAAGCTTTATAATTTGAATCACTATTGCAGTGCCTCTTTACACATTTTCGAAATAATTATTTAGTTTTTAATAATTTCAGTGTAAAAATATTAATTAAAAAATTCATTTAATATAAATCTTAATAAACACATTAAGAAAAGATTTTTCTTTATTTTTATAGCTTTACTGATTCTGTTATGAATTGAAAAAGAGTTGCAATGAAACTCATTATTGTCCTATAAGATTAAAAACAATTTTGCAATCAAAACGGTATGCGCAATGTTTATTGTGCGAATCTTTATTTTTGTTTTCCTCCAATGCGACTTTAAATGAATCCAAACTTTTATATAATTTAGGCAAGTTGAACCAGAGGCCTTTGTGTACAATTACGGTACAAGCCAAGAAAAGCCAATTACCATGAACCAAATCAAAGAGAAAATGATGGACGATCCAAATGTTTTCAAATCCACAAAGGGCAGACGATTGCCGTACGTTAGGTTTACAACGAACTTTATATTTTACTTCATTCTACGTGTACTACTCGACTACATACCAGCTTTGATCGTTGATGCTCTGTTGGTCCTGCATGGAAAAGCACCTGAGTAAGTACTCGCGAATCACTTTGACCAGTACATAAATAGGAAAACCCTTTCCCAATGATCAGCGATTGAAATTCGCCGCTTCAATCTATAAAATATGAATAAGTATAAGATAAAAGCAAATTTCGTAAATGGTGAAATACGCGGTTCGAGTTGCGATTGCAGGCACAGAGGCCACGATACAAATATAGTTATAGAGACTTAACAATGGATTAATCGGAATTTTATGATGTGGTTGACGGTGTAGAGCCTGGGCCCTGCTCCGCGAGTCAATGGGCGACATGTGCCGACTGTGCCGCTTCACCGAGGGCAACTGGCGGATCCGCGTCACCGAGACCCTCAAGGCCTGCGACAGACTGAACAGCCGGGATCGCGAGCTCTTCTTCTGCGACGTTAGGCAGCTCGACTGGGACGACTTCTTCCTCACCTTCTGGCGCGGCATTCGCGTCAACGTCATGCGGGACTCCCTCGAGACGCTCGGCACCGACGCCGACCCGAGCACCACGAGCACCACGAGCGGCACCAGCAGGTGTCCCTGCAAGTGTCCCTGCAAGTGTCCCTGCAAGTGCGTCTGCTACGGCTCGATCCTCGCGATCGGCTTCATAGCCTACTACTTGATAAGTTCATTGTTGCTTTAGGCGGCTTATCGAGTGCGTATTCTATTCCTGTGGATTACCGAACTCTATGCTTATGGATGTTAAACGATTTGAAATATTAAAATATTGAGTTAATAACTAAATAATTTGGACTTAGACTTTTTATTTGATGGCCGCCGAGCGAAGTTACAGGGACGCAATGATTATAGAACGGAATTACCTTGTTTTGGAACGATCATCTTTCGGGAAATCTTTGTTTCCAATTTATTGACTGTATAGCAAGCGATTACTTTTTATGCATATTTGTCAACATTCTTGCCACCACTTTTTCTTTCGATGTTTTATAAATATATTATATTTTTATGAATAAGTATATATACAAATATAAAATGTCCAAATATTTTTCTAACGTTTCTTTTTAATTACTTTTAATAAAATCATTTTCCAACTGCTCAATTGAACTTTTTTCTTTAAATCAGCATTTGTATTTTTAATCCTTTAAATTTTTTAATGCAACTAAAACGTTAATCGAGCGTCAACAAAAAAGACCAAAAACAGCGCCAATCCAGTGAAGTATAGCGTTTAAAGGCAGAGCAATCGATTGTCAGCGTCGTGGCAACACAGTCAAAATGAAAAAGACTCGAAGCATCGGAAAATCTTTATTCAACGTCTTACGCAAACGAGTGTGTCAGCAAAAAATAGTCCGTTCTCGTATCAATTACGAATCCCATTATCGATGTTGTCGCGGCCCTCTAATATATCCATATATGCGAGCGATCGGTGTCAACGGTCAAAAATTCTCCATTTCCCGAGACTGCGTGGGAATATAGACTTAATGGGCGGCGGCGCGTCGTGCTGGCCACTTGGGAAATTGTTCTCCGGCAGACCCATAATCAATACTATAATGAGATCGACCAGTACTACATATCGTAATACAAAATTTTTTATAATTCATAAGAATATAACTTTCTTGTACTTAAATTTTTGAAAGAGCCAAGCCTATTACGCATTATACTTAATGTCTGGATGTAGAACATTATGGATACAGAAATAAGATATTGTTTGTCAATTGAGTTTTAACTTTTCCTTAAAATGAGTCAATTTTTTAAAATACTTCGCATGTTCCTAAATATGTAGAAAAATGGATTGAAATCGACGTTTCTTTCATTATTCCTATGTCTTAAGATTTCATATTTTATGTAATTGTACAAATAAAAATGTCCGTTTAATAATTAAATTTCAAATGAACACTTTAACATAAAACAACGAAAGGTCCAGTGCTTGATCGTGAGAAGATGCAGTTCTTGATCAAAGTTTACCATTGTATAAAATAAATAATTAGTAAGAAATATATATTAATGAAACAATAACCAAAATCTGATGATAGTAGGAATTAATAAAAATATGCAATGCAAAAAATCTAGTTTGTATGTTGCCTCTAAACACTGCTTTTTATTCCAAACTCGTGGGTGTAAATTATGTTTGTATTATCAACAAAAATTTTTAAAATTTAAAAAAACAAAAAAGTTATCAACAAAAAGATGTTTGAATTTATTAACTAATTGTCATGAAAAAGAAAGATTTAAAATAGATAAAAGATTTCAAATTTTTAAAAAAACTTTAATTCCAAAAATCATTTAAAATATGAAGATTTATTATCAATTTAAAATCAATGGACCAAAAGTTATAGACTGTATTTTGGAAATTAATCAAATGAAAATAAAAGTTTGAAATTTTTAACGCTGTAGAAACAGTGACTTGATTAGAAATGAAAATTTGGGATAGGATTCATCGGATCTGAAAAAAAAAGAAAGAATAATCATCGTTATATAGAATAATACTCTTTATTGTTTTTGATAGTTCTTGTTGTCCATATTGTATGTCGTTTTCTTTTTTTGCTTAAATCTTTCGTCAGTATTTCGTTCATAACCGCCGGTATACTTAATTTTTCATTTATCGTCGTTAAAACAGCGCACAATAATTCATCATGTTACAACAAAAACAGTATTTTATGTAAACGCACGGAACAATGTTGGTCCGATCGCTGGTCCGAGCCTGCAACGTGTTTTTCTTCGGGACCGCTTGCGACTAGAATACATACAAAAATGTAATTCGTTCTTTTATTTATTAACAATGTGTATTTTTAACTCTTTACGTCTTTTCGTTAACAATCACATTTTTTCCGCGGCCAATCTTAGCTTTTGTCCTCATCGCATTTCTTTCTTAATTATTGGTTCGTTCAAAATTGGAAAAAGTGCAAAAGACAGCTTGTAGGAGTGTACATATATAAAAGGCAAGATGTACCGCAAAGGTTTTCTTTTCTTTTTCTTTTTTTTTTTCTTTTTTTTTTTCATATTACCCGAATTCGTTTCTCGATGCGGTCCCGTGCAAAAATCTTGACTCGTGACGCGCGATCAGCGCTCGCGACATTCTCACTCGCTCTCTCACTCTCTCGCTCTCTCGCTCTCGCTATCTTTCTCGCGACGTTGCTTTTTTTTAATACCAAACACACGCTTTGCCGCAACACCAGCGATTACCAATATTAACATACTTTTTCTTCGATTTCGATGAAACATGTGAAAATTTGAATTTCAGTTTTCATGTCTTCTTTTTACTTTAAAGTCCTATGAAAATTCTGTCTGTTGTATGATATAGTGTGTATGCGTGTTTATCTTTTCTTTAATGTATCTGTGTGTGAGTATGTACGTGACCTTCGGTTTCGTTCACTTCCTCATTTAACGCTCTTTTATTCTCTTTAATCTGTACTACTATTTACAATGTACAGTGCCCTAAGTTCCGTCGGTGGTCGCGATCGCCTCTCGCTCCTCGCTCTCGATTTTTGTTTTTGTTTGCTTTTAACGAAAACTCCGTTCCATTCGCTGTTGTCGAAGAAAAGTTTTCCAAAATCGACTTGGTCTTTCCAATTCTGAATGAGAACGTCATGCAACAGCACAAAGTCAATTTTTCCGAAAACTCGTCTTTTATCAAGTGGAAAACAAAATCGCGCATCGCCTTTGGATTTTTGACAGAAATAATTGTTTTTTTGCTCGGTTTAAAAACTGGATAGTCAAAGCTATTTTTCAAGAAGGTGGTTTTGTGGCAGCGAGTGTAATTTTATCGAAAAAGAATTAAAATGCAAAGACACAATCAGTTCAACATTTTAAAAAAATTGTAAAAATCGTACAAATTACTCTATGGATCCATTTGGTTACAATTGCAATCGACAAGTGAATTTTAATTTTTTTCCAATAAAAGCACAACAATTACAGAAAGTATAAACAAGTTTCGGCCACTTTTCCAAATTATAAATCTGCACTATCGATGAATACGCCGATATGTGGAACTGGCGCGCGCTTCGGTCAAATCCGAGTTTGCTTAACTAATTCTTGCGCTTGCACTGAGATAATAGGAACTTAATCGCTTACAGAGGCGAGCCAGTCCGTGAATTACAAACAAATATTTTCTTTTCTATTTATTCCATGATTGCTTCGTGTTTTTTTTTCAATTACAAAAAAGTAAAAAAAAAGTAAATCACAACGGAGAAAAGTAACGTCGATGGTCAAGTATATAAGCGACAATAAAAAGTACGTAGAAAAATTAAGCAAAAGTAAAGAGTCAATAAGAACAACGCATAAGAGTTTAAGCGCAAAGGCCCATGTTTTGTTTACAATATTATGTACGAGTCACCTGTGACGGCTACGGCGTCCGGGAATCGAGCGAGCGATCGTGGCCCCCTTTTATCACTTACCAAGGTAAATATACATAATAATCTTATATATATATTTCTTCGTTTATATATATATATTTATATATAATATATAATAATATCTTATATGTATATTTCATTTTATACCTATAATTTCTCATCGTTTAGACGTACCTTTGCGTGCTATTTATACTATTTACAGAGTTTCTTAATTCATTTTTTAAATCATTACTTCATTTGTATAGTCACCGTGGTTACAACCCATCCAGCACTTGATTCTTCGCGTATCATCTCCATCGCGCACAAGTTCCTTACTGTTTAACTCGCACTCGCATACTTCATTTTTTCTCGCTCTCTCTCTCTCTCTCGCGCGCTTTTTCTGCTCATGCCAAACTCTCACATCCACACGGAAGAAAATAAAAAACGGAAAATGAAATCAAACACACTAACGCCTTTCATTATGCTACATAAAACTTATATTACATGTACGATATAATACGTCTTCCTTTGTGCCGATTTTCAATGCGTCTCGCGCATCTCTCTTTTTCTGAGTATTGCTAGGTGTGTTTTATGTGTGTAAGCGATCATTTTTCTTTCAATCTTTCAATGTCCTTTACGCATTCTTGGATTCGGCTCAATTTCTTTGTCGTCATCATCGTCGTTCCAGGCGATGCAAAACGAACAAAATCAAACACTTTTTAAGTATCGTCTCTGTTTTACTCGCACATCGTCTGTTCGAACGTATTTGCCGAAATCGCAGATGTCACTTCGCTTGGAAGAAAACGTAACGATGCACATCTCTGTAGTCCGTGCCTACGTTTGTTGGCTCGTCGGCCGTAAATGCGAAGTCGCAGCGGCAGCTTAACGCACCCCACACACTTTCAATTGCGCTTATCGTTTCGGTCACCTCGAATAATCAACAAGAACGTTTTACAATAATTTTCCGTGGATAATATTGCTCGTCGTGCTTCATCGGAGACGAAGTTGGGGGAGGAGGGGGGGGGGATGAAGAGAGTTCCTCGTTTAGTTTTACGAACCAACTTTGCCCTATACATGTTTTACGTCCATGATTCGCGCATCTGTTTCCACCATCGCATCGCAAGCGCGTATAGAAATTTTCACAGGAGATTTGAAAACCTGGCTGAAAGTGTGTATTGCGTGTGTACTTTGTGTGAACGCGAAGATGTAGTGTCATCGCGGAAAAACAGGAAAAAGTTATGCGAATCGAACAAACGAAATTTTGCCGTATTATGTCTTGTGATTTATCCATTGTTTTGAACATTCGATTTCTATTGTAATTATTTACAAGAATTGCCTACTATTTTGTTTTCTTCTTCATTCTCGTTTTCGTACTCGCTCTGACTTAGGCTCGCTTGGCTGTACTGTTTTGTTAATGTGTGATGGTGTGAGTTGTCTGAGCATTGCTTGCTTTGTGCATTTTAAAGAGCTTACTTTGTATATAAGTAATATTCAGTCGCAATCCGTGCGGATTTTTCAGTATTGCATGCCTAAAAAAAGTAAAAAAATAAACTGATTGTGAAAGGGCCTCTTAGCATCCCGCTTAAGTAAAGTAATGTTAAGAATGTTAATGATCGGATAGTTAGAGTTCCATTCTCCTTATCTTCACAAATCGTATCGGTGAGAAATAAAGTGAACGAATTCCACGTTTCATCAATATATAGAAAAACTAAAGTCTCGCTCTTGGTGTTTAAAACGCCTGAGTAAGCAAAGCTCTGAACGTGTAGACACGTTGAGTGGAGCAAAGGGCGAAATTCTGAACAATCAAGTGCGCGAGGCAATTATTACAACATTTTTTTTTCCATTATATCTGTCTCGTGAGATCAATGACTTGCCGAGGATTTCGCTCTTTGCACCACCACTTTCGCGCGATTCATTATTTCTTTTTAAAAAAGCAATAAAAATTTCGCTTCTAGTCTTATCACGTACAATACTTAACAATTCTTAAAACAAAAAAGGAAAAATTAATATTAAAAACAATCGATATAGAAATCTCGTATAGGTAGTAAAACAAGTTACTTAGCAAAAAAAAATAAAAAATAAAAAAAGTAATAATAGTAATATTAAACGGAGAAAAAACGACGTCGAATATAACAGTTATGCTTGAGTACATTGGCGAAGCAGCACCAGGGTAAGACGTCCTAGCACCATTACTTCGTTTTATCATTAAAGTGTGTACTGTGTAAATGTATTATGATCTCTTCAAATCTAAATCTTGTTAGAATTCTTTCGCAGCCATCGCTATTTTCAGATCATGATTTCGAATATAAAGTTAATTTCTGTTCATAACAGGCAAATATAAAATTATATTGAGTAGAGAAAAGAAAAAAAAATTTAATCCAACAATGATTAAATTTTGTTTTTCAGCTTATAACCGATAGTAACGAAGGAAGTTGTATATATGTTAAAAAAAAAAAAGAATTCTGACAAGTCCAGACGGTAAGTTACGGAAGTTTTTGAGAGTTTTATGTGAATTAGCCAGTACGAAAAACATTTGGCATCGTCGTCGCGCAGCAATTTCACCCGAACGCTCGTACATCCATGACTACTTCTTTTTTTTGTCACTTTCGTAATGCGACGGGGTTTTCAACGTTGGCCGGCTAGGCGAGCGATGCCTAATTTTTGGACTCAACACACGAGACGACGTGTAAACTGTGACTCAAGAGCGCATCGTTAGCCCGGGGGGCAAAGTGTTACGTTGATAACCCCGAGGTTCGTCGTTGCCGCGGCTCGAGTAGACGCCCGTTTTTCCTTAAAAACTTGAATTTTCTCGCCATGCATTCCCACTCGCGCTCTCTCTCGTTCACATTTTTCGCACTCTATCTTTCTCGTTCCCTTTCTCTCTCTCTATCTCTCTCTCTCTCTCTCTCTCTCTCTCTCTATATATATATATATATGTATATGTATATATATATATATATATATCTCGGTCGCGATTGAGACTGTCGTGAAGAACCTAGGAAGGATCGCGGTAAGAATCGAAGTAGCGTGTGTTTAATTGACACGAACAATAAATATCTATACTGTATACATATACATCATACGCATGTGTACAAACAAGGATTCGCGACGATCATCCGGCCTCCAATATCCCCCATATATTAAGTCGGATTTCTCCTTTAATAAGCTCGGTTTTTCTGTGCCTTCAATCGGCACTGCCGCTCGATCGTTCGCTCGGTGATCTCTCGGGATGCTGAGTAGTACGAATTTTTCCCCGGTTCACGCAAGCGCACACACACATATCGAATGCCGGAAGTAAATTATCGTCTCGCTCGCTCGCTTCGCGAGACGGAAGAGACGCGCGTGGCCCTTCACCTCCGACGGTAATTGCTCTTCTTTTTTCTGTCCAATTTATTTTATTGCAATTGGGTTTTAGAAACCAAGTCGCCTCGTACCCATAAATTGTCTGCTTCATACGCGTTAATATCGTTAATGAAATCATAGATAAAAACCCTGTACGCTCAATGTCCGACGGAGGTGAAAGTCGTCGCGCTTGCTTCGGCACACTCGTCAAGATCACAACCTGAGAGCAACTCTACTCGCGCCGCTGACTCCCATCCCCGAAATCACCGTTTTGTTTCCGAACAATCGAACGATCGATCGAGCAGCAGGAAGGCGTCGAAAACGCAAGTGGAGTCCCTATACAATAAGTCGCGGCCGTGTGGCGGCGACGGCAGCGGCGGCGGCGCGGCGGCGGCGGCGGCGGCGGTGGCGGACGCGTCGCGAAAATTGTCTCATAATTTCCTTCTACGTTTTTTTTTGTTTTGTGGACGGTCGCCTATCATCATCATCAACTTCCCCTGTAACACACACCGCACGTGTACCTACTACGAAGCCTCTATCACTCTCTATCGCTCTCTCTTCCCGAATGTCTCTGTTTAGGGCGCGAGAGGATAAAAGTCGATGAGGTGACTGAGCGAGGTGAGTATCGTCTGGGGCTATGAGCCGACGCACATTAGCGATTCGTGCGTACTGCTGCCGCTGCTGCTGCTGCTGGTGCTGCTGCTGCTGCTCGTGTTATTACACTGCTGCTGCTGCTGCTGCTGGTGATGCTGGTGCTGTTGCTGCTGCTGGTGGTGGTGGTGGTGGTGGTGGTGGTGGTGGTGCTGCTGCTGCTGCTGCTGCTGCTGCAGGTGTCCATTGTGTAGGTGGTGGCCGAGACCCGTCGAGTCCGCGCCTCCCGCAGCGGGGCTCACGCTCCTGAGCAGCTCGTCCGTCGTCGTCGAGGAGGTCGTCGAGGAGGAGGAGGAGGAGGAGCTGGAGGAGGAGGAGGACGAGGAGGAGGAGGGAGAGGTGAGCTTCCAGCTGGGCATGAAGTCGAGGTCTAGGTCCGGCCCTATGTCGACGTCGAGGAGCTCGTTGTTGTTGAGGGGGTCGAGGGGCGACTGGCTCGAGAGGGAGAGGACGCTGCCCCAGTTGATGGAGCGGCTGTCGTCGCTGTCCCCGATGCCGGAGTCGAGGTCGGTCTCGAGGCCCGAGCTCCCGGCCCCCGCGGCCGCCAGGGGGAAGGGCGTCAGGCGGCCCTGCTCCGGCGGCTGTAGCTGGGCCATCGGCTGGGGCATGACCGGCTCCATGGGCGGGGGACTCCTGTCCCTCTCCATCTCGCGCTCGAGGTACCTCAGGGTGTTGCAGATGAGGACCGAGCGGTGGAGGCTGGGGTCCGGGAACTGGCGGTACCTCGCGAGCTTGCACATCGATATGTTGAGGACGGCGAGGCGCCGCTGCCTGTAGCAGGCCCGGCCCCGCCTGCACCAGCTGGACCGCGAGCCCTCGCAGCATCGCTCGTTGGCGCGGTAGCTCGAGCCCAGCTCGAGATAGCTCTTACCGTTCTCCTCCCTGCGTATCGTCGGCGGCTCGTAGTGGTTGGGCGCGCTCGTGTGGTGGCCCCACTGGGCCTGCGGCCTCGACAGCTGCTGCTGCTGCTGCTGTTGCTGTTGCTGCTGCTGCTGCTGCTGCTGCTGCTGATGGTGTTGCTGCTGCTGCTGCTGCTGTTGCTGGTAGGAGTTGGCGGGGCTAACGGGCCGCTGGTAGTAATGCTGCTGGGCCGACTGGTGGCCGTTGTGGTGGTGATGGTGGTGGCTGTGGTGCTGCTGGCTGGTCTGCTGCTGCTGCTGCTGCTGCTGCTGCTGCTGCTGCTGGGGCGACTGGCCGCTGGGCGACTGTTGCTGCTGCGACTGCTGCTGGGGCTGAGACTGGCCGGTGCCGCCGCTCGGCGTCGTGGTGATGACGGGGGTGGCGGGACTCCCCGTGGGGTTGTGCACAGGCGACAGCTGGCACGGGTTGTTGGGGCTGGCGGACTGGAGGCAGGAGGAGGCCACGACCTCCATGTCGTAGTAGGCCGTCGAGGTGGTCTGGTTGAGGGCCGGTGGCGAGGACGAGGCGTAGCTCTCCTCCATGGCCCACCAGCTGCCCTCGACTCGGCCGAGCTTAGAGGGGCTCTCGCCCAGTTCCATGTCGAAATCCATGCAGCCCACTCCGCCCTCGAGCTTACGTTTTCCTGAGGTGGCCTGCAGACCCATCATTGCACAACTCTGGAAGTTCAAAGAATACAAAAGGCGTTAGTTCCTCGCTTGCATAGGGCAGACAAATTTTGGTCTTAAAACTAGGGAACGTAAGAAAACTGTATTGCGGCCATGTCAAAAACTGTACTTCAATCGCATTTTCATTTTATTTCTTTCAAATAATAAAGTGCTGTATCACGTTCTAGAAAGTAACACATTTATAAATATACTGATATCTGCACTTTTACGTATGAATGAATGCTCTGTGTTTTTCTCTACATCAATTAATGATGTGCAAATTATTATGTAATTCTATTGCTAATAAAATTATTGAAATCGCAGGTTCTTATTACCTTGATTATTCTGAATAATCAAGTCCATTTCACCCAAAATTCCTTTAGTTAAAAATTTTTTTAATTCTACACTCAATGTATTTGAAAAAAAGTATAAAATATAATTTTCCTCCGTTATTCTTTCATCGAAAATATATTTCTCATATTTATTTCCTGAATTCCAAAAGAGGAAAAAATCCCATCTCATCTATATTATAACTAATGTTTTTCATGTTTTTTTATGCATATATATATATATAAGTATGAGAAGGAAAGAAACAATATTCGAAGGAAAGCAATGTCAAACGGTATGTCCATCTTGGGCTTATGGGTCGTTTTCTTTTCGCGCCGCCACTTACAGCGAGCCCAATTTTCTGGTGCGGACACTTGGTATGTAAGCGCGTGTGCTCCTATAAACCATGACTCAGAGGCTCGGCGCGTCGACGGGAAATCGTCGAGCGCCGAGCGCAAAGTGACGTCAGGGCCCCGACCGTTTTCTCCCCCCAAAGTTCTGATGCTGCTGCAGAAGCGAGCGCTCGAGAAGAGCTAAACGCGATGAGAAGTCATCGTCAGAAATGGATGCGACGCTGCTGCTCCGAAAGTTGAACGAAGACAGTAGAGGGAGATGCATGCGTTGCGAGCGAGCGCCAGAGAGAGAGAGAGAGAGAGAGAGAGAGAGAGACGGACAAAGGATGGGAGAATAAAGAAATAAAAAAATGATAGGGGACGCGAAAACGAAGAGAGAGAGAGAGAGAGAGAGAGAGAAAGAATAAGAGGGTAGGTGTTACTCATAGGCTCAATAAGCTGACATGCGGGACCCTCGTACGCGCGCGTGTGCGTGTGTGTGTGTGTGTGCGTGTGAGTGTGTCTGTGGCTGGGTGTATGCTGTGTGCGGTATAAAACGTGCCTTTTTCTCCTTTCACTCCTTTCTCCGCAATGGGATTATTATGTTTGTCGCGTGTCTTTTTGGAGCATTGTGCGCATCAGTTTTGTTGTTACTGGAGGAATCGTGTGTATACGTTGTGTACGTAAGGGCTGGAATCGCGTCAAACACGGGCTTTGCTTTATTCTCTCGCGGTAATCCTAATTGCCTTTAATGTACTGACTTTTTAATCAAGTTCCTTTACAAAAGTGCATGGCAGTTACTTCGAATGAGCGATTTCCTCGGTGGTGTCTCTGCTAAACGCATCGAAAGGGAGTAAATAAAATGCCGGTATAAACTTTCTTTTTTTTTTTTATAGGTTTCGACTGTTGAATGAAAAAAAATACAACGGTTTTTTAATGGGCCGCTATTGATATTTGTATTGGGTTCAGCGATGAAATTTAATTAAATATAAAAATTCAATACAATTCTCCTGGTGCTGCATGTTAAACTGATACCATACTGCATTTACACTGTGAAATGCAGCTATTTTATAACGCCCGTGTTCCAGGTTTTTTAATTGTAATCATAAATCGCTTATAGTATTTAGAAGAGAAAAAAAATTTACTTATAATTCCAAATAAATTATTACTATTGGTTCCTTGATAGATTTGGGCGACAAGAATTCCCATATCGAGTTATAAGATTGTATTTCTACATATCTATGTTACAAGTATTATTCCGAGTTTGTGCTGAGCTCAGTTACTGGCGCCACCTACTGGACTTTGCGTGAAGCTGGTCAAAGACTTCCAAGCAATAAATTCATTCGATAACCAGCGCTGGTAATATTCAGCGTTGGTGATATTAGATTCCAAGCAGGCATTCAGTAATTATCTTCAGTACTGCAAATGCAACCGAAAAAAATTTGGCGATCATGCACCAAGTGTCTATATTCTGACGGTATCGAGTGCATTCTACATAATTTCAAAACCTGTTGATTGCGCCTGCTTTTGCCTTAAACATTATGTAATTATTAAGCACTTTAAGTTAATAAATAAGTATACTTATTTCCCAAGTTAAATAAACCCTAGGCTTTTCTATACCCCATAACCCGATGCTCTGAGTTCAACATTTAACAGCAAAAAAAGATTCTGACTGATTGAATTTAAATGTAATAATATACAACAAATCAATTAAACTCTAGGCTTCTACACCTAATAATCCGACTCTCCCGAGTTTGAACGTAAAAAATATGTTTTCGAATTATATCTTAGGTTCAACTAAATAATGAGTAACTTAAGTAAGCCCGATGCTCTGAACTGAATACTTTACAGTAAAAAAAGATTCTCTGTCAGCTTTTAAAGCAATTTGATAAAATAATTAAGGAAAAACGCAAAGCTCTCGAATTAAGCATTTTAACGTGAAAAAAGATTGGCTGATAGCTATCTTTTTACATTCAAATAGATAATAAATAAATTAAGTAAACCCTAGGATTTTACGCCAAAAAAGATGCTCTTTGTTGAATTTTTTTTACATAAAAGAAAAATTGTCTGACTGTCAGATTTTAAGCGCACTTTTAAAAAAATCAAAGTTCTGGAGTTAAGCATCTTAACGCCATAAAAATGTCCTTTGACTGATATATTTTCAGATACATCTAGATAAAAAATAAATTACGTGAACCATAGACTTTTAAATCTTATAATCCAAAGCTCTCGAGCTAAGCATTTTTAGGGAATATCAAAGTCTTGCCATTGCCACTGAACTGTTTTATCGATCGGATCCCGAATAATTAATTATAACTAAATAAATACTTGAAATTGTACAAATCCCAAATACAGATGCACCTCGTCTATGAATTATTTATGAACTGGAAAATTTACGAATGAATATTTCAATAAAAATTTCTGTTCCAAAAAAATTTGCTAGTTACAAAACAGTAAATTTCGAAGGTTTCATTGAAATATTTACTGGAAACTTATCTAAATGATATATAATTCATAGACGAAGTGCACCTGTATTGAGGATATCTATAATTCACAGTATATTTTTGATGAATTCGAACTACTTATTTCTTGGTCAGTAATGTAGGGCGGGAAATATAAATATTTAATTGACTTTAGCACCCCTTTACATCAATCAAGGTTCGTTTATAGTTATTTTTTATATTTAATTAGATAAAAAATAATTAAAGTAAACTCGAAAGGCTTTTACTATCTAAAATTTTATACAACATTTTAGAGAATGACTTTTTTTAAAATCCCCAATTCCAGAGACAAGAATTTAGATCGCAAAAGACCTAGGGTTTCTTAATTTATTTTTTATCAACTTAAATATGAAAAGTAACTATAAATGAACGGCCTTTATTTATGTTTATATGTTAAACTCCAAAGCTTTGGATTATTATGTTTAAAAGTTTATAGCTTACTGAATTTATTTTTTATGTAGCAGTATCGAAAATATAACAATCAAAAAACGTTTTTTTGAGATTAAAATGCTTCATTCGAGAGCTTTGTCTTTTTTCTTTATTTGTTTTATCAAATTGCATTTAGAAGGTGACAGGCAGAGAATCTTTTTTGGATGTTAAAATTTTGATCTCAGAACATCGTGTTATTGGATGTATAAGCCTAGTGTTTACTTAACCAGGTAAGGAAGTATACTTATTTACTAACTTAAAGTGCTTAAAATGCCCTCGATACCGACTCAATACAGCCACTTGGTGCATGACCGTCAATTTTTTTTCAGCTGCATTTGCCGTACGCTCTGAAGATAATCACTGGGATGCACGCTTGAAATCGAATGTCAACAACACTGTGACGATACCGCAAAAAACGTCAAAGTTGTATTCTCATTAAAAATTTAAATAAAAATAAGAAAATTGTCATTTAAAAAAAATAACATGGAATTATGTGCAACATGTATTAATGCAAAATTGTTGTGGCAATAGAAGATTAAATATTATTCAACCACTTTCTGAACTTTATATAATTCTCAATTTTTCCTTAAATATTTGAAAGTTTTAGTTATAATAATTTAAGATTTCCAATAAAACGATTCATAGACAATATATGATACTACTGCAAAAAAATATCACAATTTCCTTGAAAAATAGAAAAACAAAGTAATCGAAACGTTCAATAACTTACAATGAAAAAAAAAGTTAAAAATGTTAAATCTGCTTTTCCCACTAACACTGAAGATTTTAGAATTTTTAATATATAACACTTGTGATCTTAAAATTCGTTGCCTTCAATACAAAATACGGAAAAAATTAATTTTATTTTTTGGAAGTGATCGCTTACGTGTAAGATCTAAACTATGTTTTTCGAATTGTCATGCAGTACGAAATTCAAAAAATTGATACAAAAATTTTTCAAGAAATTGAACACACCATCGTAAATTACTTGTACAAACGTGCAATGAATCTTTTTAGCTAAGCTAACATATTTAGATTTTTGCTATTTATTGTATGAATACTCGTTCGCGCTCGAAAACCAGATATAGCTGTTGTAAAGCACCGTGCAGCGCGCTATATACGGATTTTTACTCTTATTTTATACTCGAACTCTACAATAGACCGAACTTACATAAAACAATCTTTGATAATCGAGCAAAAATTCTTTGTTAAAAAAGGAAATATGAACGATGATTCTTGGAAGAAAAAAAAATAGAAAAGTTTGATACAAAAATCTTATCCAATTGACTCGAACGAAAGAAAGAAAACTTTGAGAATATTTCGAATGTTGAATCGCCGTTAGAATACGACCTTCTACCGAGTTTTTCAAAAGATTTCGCGAAATAAAAATACTAGTCTAGGCTCGGGGGAGCACAACAAAGTCGATCGAAGCTACATAGTAGTAAAGAAACAAGGATAGAAAGAGAGTCTCGAAAGCGAGGCTCTCGCGACTCGAGTCTAGTCGTATAAGGAGAAAAGTAAAGAAAGTAAGTAAAAATCGCTGGTTTTGTTTAAAAGATAATGGTCCAAACCTCTACCTGTCAAGAGTGCGACATGGGCCAACTCTCACCAAACAACAATCACCACTTATAAAATAGGCAAAAACTCGTGTCGGGTCTTATCCTCCAGCTGCACGCAAACTTGGCACCACTTGTCAAATAACGCTCAAACGAACCAATGATAATAACGAGGCCTAATAATAATAATACAATCCAATAGTCGCACACGAGTAACTTTGACACACAGCGGGGAAAGAATCATTGGTCGCGAGTCGTGGAAGGAAATAACTCACAAAGCACAAGGAGCTCGAGATCTCCGAACAGCGCTCGGTCTGGAGGCATTGGGCAACGACCATTCTCACGGTATTGCCCCGAGTATGCCAGCAGTCCGCAGCGCTCGAGGAACGGCTGCTGCTGCCGAAGTCTCTCTCGTATGGGTTGGCTGTGTTGCACTGCCTCGCTGCCGCTGTTTCTGCTGACTAGTCGAGTAAGAGAGTCTCGCTCGCTCGCTCGTTCGTTCGTTGGACGGGCGGCTGCTGCTGCTGCTGCTGCTGCTGCTGCTCGCACGGTGAAAGTGCGGACGCTCGGCAATGTATAACTCTGGTGCTGGTGCTGGTGCTGCTGCTGCTGCTGCTGGCGGGCGGCTCTCGAGCTGCACAAGCGCGCACGGCACGGCTCTCCTTTTGCTCTGCGCAACAGCACAGGACTGACTGGCTCTGCGCTCCCCTCGAGCCGATTCGAAAGGCTGCCGCGCGCTGGGAGCGTCTCCCGAGCTGGGCAGGAGGTGGCGCCACCGGCACCGCGACGCCGCTCTCGCCACTCTCGCCACTCTCGCCACTCGGCGCGACCGGAGCAGTCGTCGGAGCAGAGCCGTACACGGTACACACGCTCACGCACACACCCACGTGCACCGCACATGACGAGCCATCACGACCGAGAGACGGCCTCCCCCTCCCCTCGCCGCCCCGCTCATGGCAGTTCTGCCTCTCCGTGTGCGTGTGCCCGTGTGTTAACTTTCCGCGAAGCCCGAGCCCTGGTGTGTCTGTGTGTGCCTGTGTGTGCCTGTGTGTGCCTGTGTGCCTGTGTGCGCTGGCTCGTATACACGCAGCAGCAGCAGCAGCAGCAGCGCTGCACACGCTCGATGACAAAAGCCGAGGTGGGGGTACGGATACTCGCTGCTGGCCAGCCTGTCGCGGCTGTCGTTGTGCCGTGTGTGTGTGTGTGTGTGAGAGAGAGAGAGAGAGAGCGAGTGGCGCGCCTGGAGGGGAATCGAGATAGCCAAAGAGATAGCGAACTTGATTTCGATGTCGGAGCGAAGCGTTGATCCTTCGCTATACAGCCAGACGTCCTAATGTCACTTGTGAATTACGCTGGATTATTGTTATTGTGTGCCGGTGGTAGCTTCTCTGACCTAATAAGTATATTGCACCTTCGACACGGTGACAAAAGGAACGCACATGACCAGAGTTTGGGGACGAGACTCGAACTGCACGCCTTATGCCCTCTGTCCATTGTATTTGCTTTTACCGAATCGGCACGCATAACTGCGGTATATAAGCGTATGCCGCTGCCGGTGTATTAGAAGTTTATTGCCTCGGCGTTGCTGGTGGATGGGTAAGGCGCTCAACCCCCCGGATTCCGAGTAGATCCGGTAATTACTTCACGCCTTTAAACATTTCCCTGGACCCACTTGTCCGATGGTTTTGCATTTGTACGAAGGGTATAGTCAAGGTGTATGCAGCCAAAAGTTCGAT
This sequence comes from Megastigmus dorsalis, assembly GCA_900490025.1. Lineage (NCBI taxonomy): Eukaryota > Metazoa > Arthropoda > Insecta > Hymenoptera > Megastigmidae > Megastigmus > Megastigmus dorsalis. The sequence continues at coordinate 30,271 of UELU01137178.1, forward strand.
AGATTACTGCTACGCCCAGTTGCTAACACCTTTGCTCAAAGATTAATTATAAATTTCTAACGTCCAACTGAACGATATCTTTTGAAAAATATAATTACTTACATTCAGGAAATTTTGAATTATAACTTAAAGTAAATTGGCATTCAAAAATATTATCTGTACGTACATCTGGAATATATCTGCATTGAGTTTCTCATTGATTTTTGAATTAAATTTTTCTTACAATTAGTAAAGAAACTGCTCGAGGGACTCGTTTAAAAACAAAATGTAGAGATTAATATCTTTACTCTAATATCTTCTTTTTTTTTAAAAAAAAAGTCGCTATTGTCTTATTGATCGCTGAGTTATGGAAGTTGGAAGTATAGTACTACTTCTTTAATTTTTGCTTGAATTACCATTATCAAGAGTATTAGGGCTAATTCGACGGACTCGAGGTACCATGCATTATTTCTATATGCGTTATAAAAATCTTTGCTCTGCAGCTTCAGGAAAAATATTTTTTTGGACCGCGTGTGTTCCCTTTGCAGGTACAGGTAGCTAGTCTAATCCCTTGTAAAACACTTAAGCGATAAAAGTCAGGTAAATTTCGTATATATACAACTAATTGTGTGCACAATATTATATAAGGGTAATATTATATACAGTATAACGGTATACACGGAGAATAATGCTCTTTTAATATTTAGCATATTAATTCCGTTATACTCGAGGGACAGTATCACTTTATACTAAGTTTTGCTATGTCAACATAGCAATTTTGATGATTCTAAATAGTAAATCGCACGTTCTTTATGAAAAAATTATTTTTCTTGTTATACGATGTATATTCTTTTTTTATGTGATTATTTTCATTTTACAAGATTACAATATTTAATTTACATTATACATTTATAAGCTCTGATTTTGTCGAATTTTTATAGAAAAATATAGTTTTTTCTCTTTATAATAGTAATATTTATTACCGGCATACAAAAAATCCTCACAATATAAGATTGTCCCTCTACTACCACGACACATAGCGATTTTTGTAAACAACTACAGTAGATTTTCCTCGAGTGTCTTTCTCCGTGTATAATTGCAAGCACTCTGACTCTTACTTTTTACATTAATGCTTTTGATACGAGTAAAAAGTGGATATGAAATGAAACGGTGTGCATCGCGAATGGAAAATGAAAGAAAAACAAATGCACTGCGGCCTGCAATTGTGACGAAATTTTCAAAGTGCACATCCACACGAATGTAATTTTCTTTGTCCTGATCTCAGCGCTATCTTATATACCGGTGATTTTCTCCGACTGCACTTTGACAGTCAGATTGTCCGTGCGCGACCTATTCGTAAACAAAAAAAAAATAGTTCTAGATCAAGGCTGTTTGCGTAGACGCGATAAATATACCGTCTATGTATCATTATACGATACGAGTGTTTTCCTCGACAACAAATGCGTTCTACCGCAGTCGTTGGAAAACGACACAATATGGAAACAAAAAAAGATAATATTTTCGACTATAGATTCTGACGTCGGTGAAGCGCGTTAGCAACGGCGGAGGGAGAAAACCGCAGCTATGCACCAGAGGCGCAGTGCGGTTATTCGGCGATTTTTGCACAGACAGACAGGGACATATGCACACATGTATATATATATATATATATATATGAGAAAAGAAAAAGAGAGCCGGTGCAGGAGGAGGTTGACTCTTTGGAGCGCGCACGTCGCGGCCGGTCACGGCTGCGTGGCTACCGAACAAAGAGCTGCAGATCGTGCCAGCCTAGGCTCGTCGAACGAGGCGAACGGCGCCACGGAAGCAGCTCTCCGATGTGCCGCGGACGCACGCAATATGCACGCGCGGCTCCATACGCGCCGCCGCCGAGGATATGCCTCTTGTTTTTCCTTTTTTTTTCGTTCCGCGCGCAAAACAACCCCGAGGGTCGAGGCGCTGCGACACTTTCGCTCCCGCAACACCTGATCGCGGCTCTAAATCGTCCTCTTTCCACGTTTTCGCGCGGTTACCGCTGCTACTGCTGCCCGTGGATCGACCAAGTGGAATGTTACGAAAGAAAGTTGCAACTTTATCAAGAGCTGCGGCGCACGGAGTCGGTATGTAGGATCGGCCTTGGACCTATAATTCGTGATGCCACATCGAATATAACGGACAGCGGAGAGAGAGAGAGAGAGAGAAAAATCACACACCACAGCGTACGAGCGATTAAAGAGAAATACAACGAATCTCGCTGCTCGTCGCGCTTATTATACACGTGCATGCATAATTTGGCCTGTCAGGTTTTTTTAGTCTCATTCTCTTTCTCCGCGGGTATATATATACCACTCGAGGAGAGCTCTCGTACAGGCCAGGAGCAGCCAGTATGTATAGCGGCAAACGCGGCGAGCATCCGTTGCTCGTCCTACTTGGGGCCCCGTGTATATATACATATATATATGTATACACATAGAGAAAGAACGGGCCACTCTATACAACGCTGCATCCGCGCTACCGTAGCGACGCTGCTCGGTTGCCGCTTACACTAGCCTGCGCTGCGCGCTTCTCCGGACGGTGTAAGTATATATACTTATATATATATCTGGACTCAAAAGTCGAGCCTGGCCGGCATATGTGGACGCTGATTTTGAGTGCATATACGCTCAAAAGTGTGAGGTGCTTACTGTGCGTGCAAGATGTATATGCTGGTAGAATGTAGGAGACCCACGTGCTTGGTTGGAATGTTTATTACATTCGTTAATATAAACGTGTATAAAGTATTTTTTAAATGCATCATTTATCTCTTAATGCAGGTATACAAGTTTGTTTTCTAATTCCATTTTATTGATATGCAGTTTTTGACCCTGCTTAACTAATTGAATTTTATTATAAAACGTACGAGATATTGATCATATTGCTAATAAAGTTCGTAGTATTTTAACACGAGTTAACGATAAAATAGTAGCAGTATGAAGTATTAACCAAACGAAAAGAATTGATACGGTATACATGCAAGAGAAAATGACCAAATAGTATAAAAAATTTTTAGCATCGTTTCCCTTACCCCACTGCATCGAAAATTCGTTCAGATTAATGCATTAATTATCTTTACGACTTATTTATTCTGTTTAGTGTCTGACCTACATCTTTCACCTTTACCTTTTCCACCTTTGTGTATATCTAACCATCCTCAGTGTTCACACTTATTTGAACAGTTTAGGTAAGAATGACAATCCGACCCGAGGCACCTGTCCCATTACCCCTACTTGCCCCACCCATATAGGGCCTATACTTGAAATCAGTTCCGAATAGACCACATTATCTAGCTTAATGAAATAAGGCATTTACAATTACCTACCTACACTGTAAATCCTAGTGTGCACATGGACTAGTTTGCGTCAAAGGTCTTACCCACTAGGATGTATGCTGCCTACGTTTAATACGAATACGACAGGTCCTAGGGTGCATAATCTGTGACACAAACGGGTACTTTTACATCCTTGCTGATTTACAATGTGCCTGCTAGTAGTTATATGATACTCCAAATAGTATTGATGCAGTGCAAGAGAAGTACAATGAATAGGAAACCAAAAACAGATATTGCGCCGACGTAATAAGAAATCATAAGTAGGTATACACTTTTATATTAATCAATATAATACACTGCAATCAAGCACGTGGGCCTCTTACGTTACACCATCATGTACATCATACTGTACGCATGTCAAATATAAGCGCTCACAAGCGTCGAAAGTTAGACGGTTTTTCCAGCACGCGCATCTCACTATTGAGCGTATATTGCACTCAAAATCAGCGTGCGTATACGCTGGCCAGACTCCACTTCTGTGTCCCGATGATACACCGTCCAGAAGCGCGCAGAGCACGCTATAGCGTAAGCTACGATCGAGCAGCGTCGATATACAGCCTTGTTGTACTCTCTCGCACACTCGTGAACGCATACGCACACCGACGAGCTGCTACTGCTGCTGTTGCTGTGGCTCGTGGATTTTTCGCCCCGGACGAGGCTTCCTGGAAAATGTCTCGACCATTTACCGGAAGAATTTATTGAACAAAACCCACGTGGGTCAGAGACACACATATATATGCGCTTTCTAAAACAAGAAGAGGAATTGGTAAATCTTTGCCTAGGTTTCACTCGAGCTCGAGGAGTTGAGTCATTCTCGATGCTTAACTTCTCTTTGCTCGAGCTTCGATTGGCTGCAGATGCACAGCGATAGAAGCTTTTCATTGAATAAAAGTTTACCCGATCGTCGTTGAATGTAAACTGTACGGATACTTATTATATATAAATGGTTGACGCAGATCAATAGATAAAAAAAAGGATTTTCTAATAAAGTATAAATTTTCGTGACAAGAACTAAACATCTTCATAAACAAACCAGACTCCCAAGCATCCGATATCGATTAAAAAAAAAAACTATAACGTTCACGTCCCCTAATTTAAGTAAGACCTGCGAAGGATCTCCAAAATCAACCTGTCGCTCGAAAAAAATAAAAAATAAAAAAGGACAAATAAAAGGGAACCTGACCCCTTTCTCTAAGCAGGACAAAAAAAAAGTTGCAGCCAATTACGCGCTCGGCGGCGATAAAAGAAGAGACCAGAGGCGCCAGTGAAGAAAAAAAAAGCCCGCAGCACACGCAAACTCGAACCTGTCGCGCCGCGTCTCGAATCGCGGGGTGCATTACCCACACACGGGCGCACAGACAGACATCGTGCATAGACACGTGTGCGGCACAGTCCGTCGGCATTTGCATTGTCGCGACACGCCGCGGCGGCGCGCACACAAAAGCCCCGCGGCCTCTCCCCCTCGAGTCTTGGGCTTACCCGCGCGCACACTGGCACACGCATAAACACTGCGACGGGCTGAGGAGGACGAGGACGTCGCGACGACGCGCGGCTATAATGCGATATTACGGGCAGCGGCAGCGGCAGCAGCAGCAGGTCGAAGGGGTGGATAGAGAAGGAGGAGGAAGGAGAGGATGAAAGGTAGGAAGGAAGGAAGGAAGGAAGGCACTTGTTGAATCGGGGAAAGCTCTTCGCTTCGTCGCGCCCAGCGGATTAGAGTGTCTGTCTGCGTGTGTGAGTGTGTGTGAGTGTGTGTGTGAGTGTGTGCAGGGAGGCGCGGTATACAGCTCGAGCTGCAGGCTTTCTCGCTCGGTAGCCAGAGCGAATGCAAGCTCGCGCGGCAAGAGCGCCGCGCTGCCTTTTAACTGCCCATAAATCAAAGTCAAGAGGAGCGGCTCGCGTGCGCCCGTGCCGCTGCCGTCGCCGCCGCCGCTGCCGCAACCGCGTCGATGTGTCGTGGATTTGACGCGCGATGTTCTCCAATTTCATTCATGAAATCGATTAAGTGTGCGCGTGGCGCTCTACGCGAGCGGGGCTATCCGAGGATTTCCCCCCTACTGTATATGTATTATACTCGCGCCGCTGTTCTTTCTCTGGCCGCCGTCGCCGCCAACTCCAACTCTCGCGTAGCTCTTTTTCTTTATACCTTGTTTTTTTCTACTTCGGCGGTCGGTTCAACAGCTGATCGCGGTTTGTTTTCGTTGAGGGGGGCATTATATAGATGCGCGCGGGCTTCCTCGATCTCGATCCGATTGCGCGCGAACGGTTGATTCGGTTTTTTTTCCTTCTCTTTCTCTTTCCCTTTTGGAGTAAATGCCGGAGTGAGTCTTAATAGGCTGTGTGCCGGCTTTTCGCGCTTCAATGGGATATGCGAGTAAACAAGAGGCAGGAATTTACGGACGATGCATAGACGACCTTCTTATATAGGTTTTCATTGTGTATGGGGCGAATGAGCATTGAGATTTTTTCATAGATTTAGGCGTTAATGAATTATTTCAATTATAATTACCAGCCTCAGCTGCCGTTGTTCAAAATTAATACAATTAATAAAACAGATTTTGTTCTGTTTATTAAAATTATTCTGTTTATCTACATACATTTTTTATCTATAAAAATTACTTTGTTCCGTTCGAAACGAGTTTTCTCAATGATTTTTTAAATTGCCATTACGTAACTTAACACATTTTTGTTTTTTCAAAATAAATATTTTCCAGCAAAATTGTTCGTATTCTAATCCCTTTCCATTCGTAAATAATCCCGTAAAATTTTCCACTCGTAGCAATGCGCTGTGCCGAGAGCAGCGCTGGAAAACAACAAATTCAGCCGAATTCCCACGAATAAACACCAGCGGCGGCAGCAACAAACCGTCTGCCTCCCGATGGAAGAAAAAAGAAAAAAAAACGAAGCACAAGCGAAGCTCCACACGCTGGTAAGCAGAGAGACGAGCGACGATCGTCGTAAACGAGCATACACACACGTATACAGACACAGGCACATGCAAAGTCTGTTCGCGGCCGATGAGGTAATGTTTGCCACGACTCGTGCCACACACACACACACATACGCATGCACATGCACACACGCGAAGCAGCGCTATCTAACTCGGCTCTTACTCGGTTTACTCGACGCTCCGTGCACATGTACAGAGCCGAGCACTGGTCGAGCGTGTGGTGGAGGCAGTACCGCGCGCGCGCGCACACACATACGCACACTGGCAGAAAGAGAGAAAGAGAGACAGAGACTCGAAGATAAAAGCAAGAGAGCCCAGGGCCGTAGCCAACTGAAACTGGCGTCGGCCGATTATGACGTGTGCGCTAGCGAGCGACGAGCTGCTCGGCGAGTGGCGCGACTTTCGTAAGCCCCTCGCTTTATTCTCTCTCTCTCTCTCGAGAAGGTACCTGCGTGTGTGTGTGTGTGTATGCACGCGCTCGCGGATGTTTTTTAACTCACTCGCGCGCCTTTTCCTTGTAGCTACAGCAGGAAATTTGCGATTTTACCAGGAGACGATCGCCGACCATAAATTCAATCGTTTTTCCTTTTTAATTGTACAGGCAAGTCTTTTTTTTTTTAAATTAATTATGACCGATCAAAGTAGATCGGAATAAATGTATATAAAGAATCGAAATCAAAGTGTATACCAGACACATTATAAACCGATTATAAGTTATAATGCGAGTATTAAACGACGATCCCATTAATGTCGATGACTGCTGTGTATAAAGGACCGATTTTAACATCGAAGCTAATCAATTGCCGACGAGACGAGCGCAGCTGTGGGATATGTGTGTGTAAGAGGCTATTATCAAATCTTCGTGGCACAAACCTTTAATAATCCGCGCCAAGCGGTTACGCGACAATTGAAACACACTCTCGATTACTCAATCGACGCATTCTCGTTATATAGTTTTGTGGCCGTAAGGAGAAATAAAACTAAATCAAACGACGTATACCGAGCGCGTGTATGCAGCTGATTAGCGACGGCGGCGGCAATCAAAAAAAAAAGATTCATTCACCGATCGTTTATCGGTACACACACACACATACCCACACACACATACACACAGACACATGGCCACTTGACATGAGTCTATTTTTAAGCTGCGGTCTCGTATTTATAGATTCATAATAAAACGAGGGGGATATAGCGGCAATAAATTTGAATGTGCAGCGAGCGTGAGAATCGGATGCATTTTAAACGTCATATCGCGAATGACGCTTTCTCTAATCTGATATTGTTATTCTTATTATTGTATACATCGCATAGGTAGCCGTTGTCAATGAAATTTATTCTGCTCAACAGAATCATTTTTCTATACTGCTTATAAGAAAGCGCGAGTTTGCCTCGACTTCTTTGGCGGAGCCGCGCTGCGTCGAACGAAGTGCCTCGAACACGTCAACGATAAATGAGCAGCTCCCCCCCCCCCCTCCTGATAAAAAAATCCAGAATAGAAAATAAGAAGCGCAGCCAGTGAGAATGTCCAAAGGCCTGGGGTGCAGTCGTATCGTCGAGGCGCGCGCCCAATAAACTCACACGATCTGCAAGGACCGTAAGGGAGCCTGTAACGCGAAGCAAAGCAAAAATTTCCTACGGATAGAGCAGCGGCAGCGGCAGCAAAGAGCTATAAGCGAGAGTCGAGTCAAAGAGCCAAAGTAGCATATGCATAAGCGGAATCGAGTCTCGGGCGAGCTGCATCGGCCACCTCCACTCGGCCGCGGGGCCACGGTTCAGCTCGTCGTCGTCGTCGTCGTCGCCGTCGTGGTCGACATCGTCGCAGGCACACACGGATTAGAGTAGACGCGAAGCATGCAGAGCCGAGCTCTCGAGAGTCGTGAGTCGGGGATGACGTCAGGCGGCCGTGTGTTATTTTCGGATGGGGACTGTAGTCGCGGAAGCCGCGGTTACGCCGAGCGCAGCGCCGAGCCGCGGCGAGATCGGTAAGCGCGCGCGGGGGCCGCGAGCGATCGAGGCCCCGAGAGCCGAGAGAAAATCGCGCTCAGCTCGGCTGCGGGCCGGCACTGCTAACTCCGTGCGCAGCGTTCCTTCTTTTCTCCCCTCTCCTCTCTAGAGCTGCCGCCGCGGCTTTTTACGCTCTACGCTGCTCGCGCTCCCTGCCTACGTGTGTGTGCGTGTGCGTACGAGCGAGCGCTTTTTCGAGGCGATTTCTGCGTCGCGGCGCACTATACTCGCTGCTCCAACGCTGCTGATAAAGCCCAATGCGCTATTTGTTCGATTTGACAATTTCACGAGCTTTCGGTGCGCGCTTATATATCCGCAACGGGTACAGCGTAACTCTGTCGTGCTTTTTTTTCAGTTTTTTTTTCCTACACTGTTATTTTAAATACTTTTTTTTTTTATTATTTATCTGCTTGGTAGATTGCCGACGTCAGAATGACTCTATACCTTTCATTTCTTCGGGGAATACCGCGTACGTCTTGTGATTTGTTTTACGAGCACACAATACATTATAGACTTCGTGGTATAAATTGACTGGATTATAACGAATTGCACGTGTACTGGCTATAATAATAAATATAATTTAATATAATTGTCCAATATTTAATATGTTTGTGAAATGAATTTTTAAATGCTTTGCTAACTCTGTGTATATAGAGGTGAAGCGCATACATAGTTCTTGATTTTATTGTTTCAAATCGGTTATCGATGGTCGATCCCCTCCACTCGCTCAATCGTTACATGAAAATGAAGCGGAGCGTCGAAATCGAGCTCAATAGCAAGTGATAGAGGTCTAGGCAAATGGGTTGCGCGCTCTTTCCACACGCACTCTCTGGCGGTCCCAACAATCTTTGTACTAACTTATCTCCAACCAAATCCGCGATCAAACGTATATCGGTACGAGAACGTGCTCGCCAGGATTTGCGTGCACACCCGCAACCGAAGCCTCGTATATTGGGGAAATCGCGTCCGGGCCGCGGTGCGCTTTACTTCGAACTTTGTCTCGAGAAGCGTCAAACGCCCGCGGTGAGTATCGCTAAGACAGCTCAGTGCTCGGAGGAAAAGCTCTCCACACGCAGGCACACAGAGAGAGAGAGAGAGAGAGCTGTAGGTGCTGAAGTCCGCGCGGACCAGATTAGCTCGCGGCGAGTACATAGTTGCGCAGCTCTCGCGGCTATCAGGCTTGCGCACATATATAACACACGTACACGTGGGACTCGCACAAGAGCGGCGGCAACTCGCAATCTTATCCGCGGAGAGTCGCTCGGCACATCGTCGTCTCTCCTCGCTCGCTCGCTCTCTCAGCTCTCGCGGACCGTCAAGGACTTTGCGCGGCAACGCAGCAGCGGCAGCGGCGGCAGGGCGACATTATATAGCTGTGTGTTTTGCCGCGAGCGCGTGCCTCGCGCCTGATTCAAAGTCATGCGCGCCAGTGAGAGCAGCGGCGGCGGCGGCGGTCGAGGCTCTTGCGCAAAAGCTGCGAGCCGAGAGAGAGAGAGAGAGACAGACAGACCTGTTACGAACTCGCTTCATCGTCTTCGTCTTCTTTTTCTTCTTTATGCATGTATATGTATATCTGTCGTTTTTTTTTCTTCACTGACGCGATTGCGATGTAGTTTTGCGCACCGCCGCCGCAGAGTTTATGATGGAGGCTTTGATTATCCTGCGACTCGTTCCGCTCCTCACCTCCTCCTCCTCCTCGTACGGATGATATGTTTATACGAGGGGAGGAGGACCAACGACTCCCTGCAGCCCCTCGCTTTATATATATATTATATTCGAGTAGCTTTTACGAGGATTCTACACTCAACTGATTTGCGCGCGTGCAGCTCGCTTTAGTTTGCTTCGTTAGCTGCGAGTTTTTGCTGCTGCTGCTTCTGCTGGAATATTTGAAACGCGAGGCTTATTTAGCGCGGAAATTTTGCAAAACCTTTTTCTTTTCAATGGGATTAAGTTGTTTCGAGACGCTGTGCGCTGCAGTTTTCTTTGGTTTTCAAAGAATTATGTGGAGCGGGTGTGTCGCGGACATGTGTGCGGATTATGCAAGTTTAGAATTTTAATTCGTTTATTATTGTAATGCGAGAGCGTATATTCTCCCCGCTCTTTCTTTTTTTCATCAATCGTTCGCCAGAACCACTTGGTAGTTTTCCTTTAACATTTCATTTCTCTTACTTTATACTTTACAAACTTATATTTTTCACAATTTTTATACAGCAATCAAATGTCTATACACGTGAATCTATCGAAGAAACTATACAGCCGGAAAATTTATCATCGTTTATTTATTCCTTTTTCTAGTCAATATTGCAGGTCAATTTCAGTTAGTCCCTCATTTAGAAAATTTTACATAAAATATTCTCTATTATAAACATTTTCAGTGCATCGCTTACACAACGTAAGTTAACGATGAGCCGCTGCATAAACGTATACAATCGACGCGCGACGAAAGCCTCACAACAAAAGCATTCCCAATATATATCCCCTGGGTTATCGGTAGACAGTAGCGATTGTCTCCGCTGCACTCGATCGCTTATCTCTCTCCGTCTCTCTCTCTCTCTCTTCGACTTTCCTTTTGCTTTCTCCGCGCTCTATATGTATATCCGCTCTCCCGCGAATCAATCAGCGGCGGAAAGGGCGAAGCTATATATATATATACAGCGGGTCCAGCTGATGTTTACGCAACCGGAGGGACAGGGAGAGAGGAGGTGCGCTTATCACTGTGTAGACCCGCATACAGAGAGAGAGAGAGAGAACAGGAGCCACGTGCTCCCGGCTACGTCTCGAGTTACTCGGGGGAGGAACATATAGAAGGCTCGGAGCGGCTGCTGCGGCACACCTAACTAGCTATCCCGCTCCTCTCTCACGGTCTATGACGCGCGATAATGGGCTCGTCGTCCCGCGCGCGCCTTCATTCACGCTTTCCTCGCTCTCTTCCTCTCGCCTCTCTTTCTCCCCTACCCCCTTTGCACCACGCGCCACTCTCTGTCTCTGTGTGCGCGAGCGCTTGTGGGTCTCGGAATTCGCGAGCCGATAACTCGCGTTGGCGCGTGCCTCTGGCCTAGGACTACGGAGCCTCGCGCCGAGTTTTATCGGGGATCGCGAGGATTCCGCTTCTCGGTGAAATTGTCGGATCGGACGGCTGGCGCCGGAGTTGGGTAGCCGCGCGGCACCGCCGGTGACGAGTGATCCGGCTCTCGAGTGAACGTATTATATATCCGCTGGTCTTTCTGCTGCTCCCTGCCACACTATGTATACCGAGAGCTGCACGACTCTGGTTGTCATCGGCTGTATATGAAAAAGGCCTGCGTACCGTCTCGGAAATCGAATAGTGAAACAATATTTTCTGCACATATCTTTGCAAACTTTGCCTAAAAGCTTTTGTCCGCGAAATCTCGCGCCAGACCCGGCCAGACCTACAGCTTTACCGTCCCGCAAAACAATCTCATTTTCCTCGACGCGTAACCGCAGTAGTCGCCAATGAAAAACTCCGCGCTCGACCCAATGTTACATAACCTTATGCATATATTCCTCCGCAAAACAGCAAAAAGAACAGCAAATTAATAAAGTTGGCAATGCTTGCGCCACGGTATAATATGCTTGTAAGTAACCGGCAACAGCAGCAGTTGGTTCAGGGGTATAGGCCGCGCGAGCCGCAGGGCTGGAATTGTAAAAGACCGCGCAGGACTCGTATTGTACGTATACCAAACCGGGGGGTTGTGCGTTGCACAAGGGTGTACCTATAGGGGCTTCCCCTTCGCGCGTATATACCAGTGGTTCTCAATCGCCTCGAGTTTTAATCGCCGCTTATTCGCGTCTTATATATATATATAGAGAGAGAGAGAGAGAGAGAGAGAAAGAGAGAAGACGATAGGTCCGATAGCTGCGCAATGTACGGCAATCACGGCCGAGTGATCTCCTTCCTTTTCTTCTATCCGCTTATTCTTCTTGCTACTGCTACTACTCGGCCTTCCGAGGCGTAATCTCTTTATCAATCATTTATCGGCGACTTCGATTTCAATCGTCGCCTCGATCGCTCTCCCTGTGTTTATATACACTCTGGTGGGTAATAAAGCGTGCCTCTCTCTCTCTCTCTCTCTCTTATATAGCATTGTGCTTGTGGCATTATTGAAAACGGAGTCGAAGACTGATCGATGATTCAACTTTTCACTAAAGCCCTAATTATGACGTCGATGTGGGCTATATATGAACTTTTCTCGATACCTGCGCACGCTGTCATAAATTGCGGGACGATGTTTGACCGATGATGCGATGGCCGCGGGCAAATTCTATATTTTCTCACTCCGTGCATTTTATAGTTTCACCGAACGACAAGCAAACGAAAATAAAATGTTGGAGAGGAATAGGTAAAAAACGGGTATGGAAGACAATGGGATAAGCGAGTAATCAAGCGACTGATCAATCGTTCAAAGGGATTCAAGTAAGAGTCTCTTGGCGATGCGACTCCCTTCTACTTCATTCATGCCTTGGAAAGCCTTGCATAGTGACGTATAATAGAAGTGTCAACAGAGGCATAGCAAAGAGATGAGAGAAAAGTATGTGTGTGTGTGGGTTTAGTGAGACGTGAGTGTCGCTGTCTCTCTTTGTGTCACGCGCGCCAAGATGTAAAGTGAGCCCAAACGAAAGTACAAAAAAGAGAGCTGCAGGGGGGCGAAAAAGGCCCACCGAGATTTTGGACGAATGGTCCGTATAACTGCGCAAAACAAGAAGGCGTGTGATTATGTCATTGTTGTGGATTAATTGCGAGGGTGGACTCGATCGGATGCCTGTATTATTTGACCGTATATCGAAACGTCTATATAGGCTGCAGACGAAAACTTTCGTTTCCGAGGAATTCCGATGTACGTGCAGAGTATTTAAGATTAAGTTTTTAACACGATGGATGTATATCAATTTCTAGAAGTCATTAGCGCATAATATACACATACTTGAAAATTGGGCGTATCACTTTGTCAGTACTGCGTGTTCCAGTCGACTGGTCGTAAAAATCAAATCTGCGTAACGGGAGTACCCGCTAACAGAATACAGTGCGTATATAGCTTAAGAGGTAAATCATATATATATATACGTATAAGACGAGCGAGCACTCGGTAAACAGGAAGAATCTCACAAAGCAATCAATCGGATTCCCCAACTCGGGGCATTCCCGCAGTCGGAGCAGGGCCGCCGTGAGGCTATATAGTATATATATATATATATATATATTTAGAACGGGAGCGCAGTAGCACATAACTCACGAGCGGCGATTAAAATGCGATTAGCTCGGACACGCAGTGGTATGGTAAAAGGCGGGGAGAGCTTTACTGGGAAGGAAGGCACGGAGGAAGGAAGGAAGGATGGAAGGAAGGAAGGAAGGAAGACGGCGATGCAGCGGCTGGTGCAGCGCGCGTTTCGCACACTATAGTATACTCGATCCGAGAAACAAAAGCACCGATGTGTAAACAAAGCGGCGGCGACGGCGGCGGCGGCGGCGGCGGTGCGGTGCAAGCGCAGAGTCTGCACTTGACCCACTGAGAGAGTCGCAGCGCGACGCGATGACAGCCAGCCTAGACCAGCGAGAGCGGCGACGATGAAATTCGGCCATTAAGTTTCGCACGCGCGCGCGCTGCAGTGAGAGAGACAGAGAGAGAGAGAGAGAGAGAGAGAGAGAGAGAGAGAAGCCAAGCGTGCAGTGTATATAGCAGTGCTGATGAATGAGGAAAGGGTGTACACACATCGCACGCATAGCGGAAAGGTTAATGCGCCGGGCTTGGAGACATCATCGGCGTTTATTAATGAACTTCGCGAGACTCTCTCTCTCTCTCGCTCTCGCTCCCTCTAACTCTCGTCTCCTCTTTCAAGGGTAAACTGCTGAGCGCCCGCGAGCGCGTGTGTGTGCGAGTGTAGCTGTAGAGAGAAGCGGCGCGGTGTGGCTGACAATGAAGGAGAAGCGGAAGTCGAGGGGTGGGTTAAAAAAGAGGGCCATATGGCGGACCGAGTGCGCCGAGCCAACTATAGCCCGCACCCTCCTTTTTCTCTCTCTCTCTCTCTCTCTGCAGTCTGTGTGTGTGTGTGTGTGTGTGGGGGGGAGAACCCACCGATCTTACTGCCGCTCTTTTTTTAACATCCTATACGCTTACGCATATACTCTCTCGCTCTTTCTCGCTCGCTTTTTCGTGCGCGCTATACGTCTTGCTCTTCCTCAGCTCTACTTTTAGTTTTCATCGAGAGCACTTTTATTACCCTAGTTAACCTCTGCACCTTTTTTTCCTTTCTTTGCCATAGTCATTGATAAGATTTTGAATTTAATCTAATAAAGATTGTTTTTTACACAACAAATTTTACTGGTTATGTATGAGAAGTTTGGTCACGATGGACATAAATAAATTAACGAAAGAAAAAAATGGTCTTATTCGACCCAGAGCAATATCATTTTAGCGCCGAATCATTTTACTTCATACAAAACAATATATCTATTTATACATATTATTATGTCCCCGAAAACAGCAGAAACTCTTCTTCCAGCTGTCAACTCGCTCGCATTCTGTATACTGCATCTTCATCTAATCTCTTTAATTTTCTTCCTACCCCCCACCTGTCTCTGTGTCTCTCTCTTTGGCGATCGTTCCCCCGCCGGTGTTCCCTTTTATTTCGTCAGTGCTCGCGTATACGTCAGAGGGGGTCCCCCGAACGAAACTGCGCTCTGACTCATCTTAAATCCGCCTACTATACGAGAGAGAGAGAGAGAGAGAGAAAGAGGGGGGGGGCAGAGACGAAATTGGAGTGTATACGCGATAGAGAGAAAGATAGGCGCAGGCTCGAATCCCCTGTTGAATGCACGCGCTATCCTCGGCTCGCGCACACCACAATGGAACAGCTCTCTGTCTCCCTCTCTCTCTCCCTCTCTCTTTCTCTTTCTCTTTCTGCACATATGTGCACGAGTAGAGCACACATACGTACATGTACACTAGTGGTGTAGTAGCTGCGAGTGTTTGCCGATGCAAATTTATTTGAGGTTGAGTATAGCTCGTGCAGTGTCCGCGGGACGAGAGACAATCGGAATACTTTTTATTAGACGGGGGCTGGGGGACACGCACACGTGCGTCGATAAACTGGGGGGAAATTGCTCGATTGCGAACTCTCACCGAGCCTTTATTTTGCATCATCGATAAGACGGAACGAGGATCAACAGCTGCATATACCAATGATGTATTTCGGCGACAACGGCGGGAGCTTTCCTTGCTCCGATTGTCCACGTGTCGCCAATATCTCTCGGTGGCGCAGCTTTGGAATTAATAATTCGCGCGTCAGACGCAAGCGGTGGAGCGCGACGCCCACACTGCACTGCACTGGACTGGACTGTAGAACGCGTCAATGTGCGAGTGGAGACGTGGCAAGTAGCGGCCTCGGAGAAGATGAAGAAAAAGAAGGTGGAGGAGGCGGAGGAGGAGGAGGAGGAGGAGAAGGAAGACAGGGAATATAAGGAGAGCGAGAGAGAAGAGATATACGCTCGCGCGAGCCTCGTACAGAAGTATAAAGAAAGAGAAGGAGAGAGAAAGAGAGGCATAATACTCGTGGAACCTGTTCGAGCTCGCGCGATGAGTAGGCGCCCCGGAGCTTCTCTCTCTCTCTCTCTCTCTCTTTCTCCCTCCTTCTTTCTCTCTGTCATTCTTTATACTCGTTCTGTCTCGCTCGCTCCTCCGGAGTTTTCACAACCCACCCCCCCCCCTTCTCTCTCCCTCTCGCTGTCTCTCTGTCTCTCTTATGCACTGTTTTTCTCTTTTACCCTATATCTCGTTATATCTTTCTCACACACACGTATAGGCGCGCGCTCCCT